>JABGLX010000197.1:0-68069 GCA_014281875.1 Nibea albiflora | reverse complement strand
CACAGATTAATCTCTGTGCACGGCCTGCAAACACAACAGAAGCAGCAGATATGTTAGGATATGAACTAAGAGCATCAATCCCAACACCAACTACATTCCATTACTAATCAACAAGATTCCAACCGGCAATGATCATAATGCTGACATTATGGTCAGATTACATACTGATACTTCATGCTGTGTCATGTGTTGGAGGTTGGAGTACCTGGTAGTCCCAGGCCATGCTGTCGAAGCCCAGTCCACAGCCGTGGGATCGGCACACTCCAAATACAGACTATACAGTCGAAACAGGTCAGCAGCCCGGTAGCGTTGTACCAATGCTGCAGGAAATGATTGTGTAATATCAACTGAGGCTCAGTGGAGGTTACTGGGACACTTGACAGTGTCCAATCCACCAGAAACCAGGAGAAACAGACAGGACGTACAAACTTCTGGGTGTGAGCTTGCTAATGCACGTATAGGACATGTGCCCTCTAGTGTCTGCTGACATGAAATACATCTGGTCACCAACATTCGGTTAGCTGCTGTCCATTTAGAAAAATAATAATAATTTTTTAAAATGGTGCTTTGATTAAAATACCTGCAGTGTTCCTGAGGTTGGACAGCAGGTCAGATCCACTCAACATGGTTTTACAGGCCACCTGGAAAATAAAGAACAAAACATGTGGAACAGATCTCACCGGACTCAAATCTGCCCCCTCCCATCACTGGACAACGCTGCTACGACTTGCCACAATGCCTGACCCTGTGTGAATCCACGCTTAACTGCAAATGTGCAGCCAACTATAACTGCAAAAGTACAGCTGTATTTCTTTTTGTTTTTGCATATTAAACAGCTTCACATGGCTGAACATAGAATGTGCAGACTGTTTCGGGAAATGTGATGTTGGTCCTCTCTCAGCCTGTGTGTACCTTGACAGGGTTGGCAGGCATGTCGCCCATGAAGTGAGTGCTGTAGGGGTAATCCAGCATGGCCATCAGAGTGAAGGCGTTCCTCAGCAGGCCGTTCAGCTGGTGGATGTCCTGAGCAGATGATGGAGGCTTGCACAGGGAGAACTCTGACTGGATGCGACTGTAATCTGCAAACAGCAACAGTAGTGTGTTATTCTAAGTTACTATATCTCAACAATAACATAAATGTTTACTCTGAGTCATTCTCGTCATTTGTGTACAGAAAGACTGAGGCCATCCTCTCTTCAGACAGAACACAATCACGGGTTTACCTTGGTGTTCAGCTAATTCCTTCAGCTGATGGAACGCTCCTCTCACAGCATCTCTGCATTCAGAGGTGACACTCGCAAAATCCTTTCAAAGAGAAACAAAGACCATTATACAGGGTTTCAAAAGCAGCTTTAACAATACACAAATATCAGTTGGCACAAACTGAGGTAGATTTAGTTCATGTCTGTCTGATCACGTGGTGGGTGAAAGCAAAAAGGAAGAGCATCCATGCACTTACATCTGTAACATCTCTGAAAAACTGCCTGGGGTCTCCCATCCCAGCAGTGGACAGGATGGGGGCGCTGGCAGCCAGAGCTCCAGCCACAATGTTTGGATACTTGAGTCTCATATAAACAGACAGCATTCCACCGTAACTGCAGGAAGTGAGGACACAGCTGAGCAGGAATAATCCAAGAGGAGCAAAGAGTTTAAAAGAACTTGTGTCGTGCCTGTGTTAAGATGGACTGTGGAAATCACTGGATTAGTGCCCACTATCTGAAAGAATAGTTCTTCTATCACACATGAAGATTATTTTTCAAGGGCACACAAAAGAAAGCTACACACTGTGTGTCTGACTGGTTCCTGAAATAAAAGTCACACAAGCAGACAACATTAGTAAAAGTGCTGGTCAGGTCCATCCTACCTGCCACCAAACACAATGACAGGACATTGAGTGGCTGCCAGCTGCTGCTTCAACTTCAACTCGGTGATCATGACAGCGTAGTCAGCGAGCGCCTGCTCCACTGTCAGCAGGCCAATCTGAGGGATCTTGAAGGACTCTTTGCCAAATGGCAGAGACTTGCCATAGTACCTCTGGAAAAGAAAGAGGAGCATGAAAGCAGGATGACAACCAAAGTCAAAACCAGTACTGTATTGTACTATCTGATGGAGGACGGGCATGCAGCACAAGAAAACCTGCTGCCCAATTAGACTGTGTTAGTCTTATTGTCAACAAATCACATATGCAGAGGCAAAGCCAACAATGAATGTGTCATCACAGATTATTTTGTGTATGCCATAGCTTGTTCAGTGATGCCACAGAGTTTATTTAGACTCCCACAGACAACGTCCTGCTGCTGCCAGGAATATAGAACTATATATTACAACATATATTCTACAGCCACTATTTAAATGGTTCTACAGCAGGTCTATGGGGAGTGAAATCAGCAGACAGTGTGAGTCAGCCATTTTCCACTTCCCTGTGTCACATGATCTGCAAACTCTGTCATAACAATTTGATCACCACATGTTAAACATGAAAAGGCGCTCTGTGTTTGACTGCTTGTGTTTTCTTACATGTTCAGCAAATATGACCAAGGCTTCCTGCTGGGCAGCTAACTCTGTGATGAATCCAGAGTTGAGCGCAAACTCCCAGATGTCTCCTTCATTTCCAGTGTAGAAGAAAATAGGACCATGGCCTTTCTTCCAGTACTGCTCTAAAAGGAGAGGAACACAGAACACAGTCAGTCATGGGCTCGTATATTACAATATATACTGCAGATATAAAATAGAAGCCGGTTTTCACCTGTGATCAGGTAACGATGACTGAATGTCCCGTTCCCCATGCTGGTGAAGTTGAAGTGGTCCACAGTCTGACTGAAATACTCCTCTGTGAACTGAGGCTCTCTGACTCCAGATGCTTCTTTGGCTGGAAACACATTCACCAACATTCAACCCTTTACACAGGCAGAGCTTTAAAAAGGGACCACACACACAATGACGAGTCTTCAAGTGTCACATGAGTAGTACATTAAATCCACAGGCACGAGAAGTAGAGCGCGAGACGTTGCACGGAAGTTTGCTCATGGTTTCAGAGGAACAAAAACAGGCAGTGAAAGGTGAGGCGTTACCTGAAAGGCCGTGGTGGTGG
This sequence comes from Nibea albiflora, assembly GCA_014281875.1. Taxonomy (NCBI): domain Eukaryota; kingdom Metazoa; phylum Chordata; class Actinopteri; family Sciaenidae; genus Nibea; species Nibea albiflora. Next base: position 64,978 of record JABGLX010000197.1, on the reverse strand, counting down.
CAGACCGTGCAGCACTCTGAACACAAAACAGCGTTACTGTCACCGCCAGCACAGCTAACATCTTACTCATGTTCCAAACAAGCAAGCGAGAACGACACAAGACTCCTCTGCGCCTGCGCAGATTGTGCGCGTCACATGACTTGTGTTATGATCTATGCAGCAGTTAAGTGCGTCTCGTTAGATTCACCACTCATTTTTAGAATATGTAATGTAGAAGTATACGCTTATGTAAACAATATATACGTTTATATATTCTCTATACTGTCGGTGTGTATGAGTAGCAATCAAAACACATGTTCTCAAAGTGATGTGAAAAGATAAATACTACAGCACTGTTACTGAGAAAGCCACAAACCACCTTACATTACCATATCTGGTGGTTTAGATGATTTATGCAGCCTTTTAAATAGTTTTAGGTACTTAGAGAAGAGAAACATTTTACAGTGAAGTCGCAGAATATGACGTGTTATCAGCAGCGGAGGAGCCTGAGTCCATTTACCCAACTACTGTCTTCATTTAGAGGTTTTTAAACACTGTGACCTGTTCATTAACTATAATAGACCGTTTATCACAGCAGCCATTTTGATGTGAAATAGTCAACACAGTTGTTTACAATGATAACTAATTAAAGTTCTGTTCCATTTATTTCCTTTCCAGTGAGCCAACAGGCACCACACACCCACTGACTCTTTGAGCTGAATGACCTTAATTAGTATATTGGTAACACCTGTGTTTTACACTACTATACCTGTCTAAATGGCTGCTTTCCTTTGTGGATACATATTTTTCTTACAATATAAGTTAAGCAGCCCATACTAAATATGATACGTCATGAAGGTATACAAATGAACCCCCATTTTAAAAATAAAACCAAAACACATATAGAAAATGTATCTGTGGATATTAGCTTAAAATCAACTAAATCAGTCAACTAATAATGTGCTATGTAGCACTCACAGATAGCAAAATTAGCAAAATTAATTTTTAATTAAAGTTGTATACAGGACTTTTATTTACAGAAGTATTCTCACATTTTTGTAGTGCTACTTTTCACTTAAGTTCCACCACTGGTTGTTCTGCATCTATCTGTTGTGGGGTGAGGTCACACTGTGGCTGCAGTACTACATTACCATCTAAATACCACCTGTGCAGCAGGTTGATCCAGTAAGATAAATATACTATACTTTTTTTTCTTTTCTTTTTTCCTAAGCAACATATTTGTTTTGTGTAACCAACAGATCACCTAACGTTTGAAAAGCTGATTAACTTCTGGAAGCAGAGCCATTTTACCTTGACTTCCTCCTCGGAGACATTCCTTGTAAAGGGAGGTCAAAGGTCACATCTCATTCAAACTTCACAGTATGACAGTTTTATTATGTAAACACAAGAATGAGCATAGATCTATCTGCTGTCTTTCTACACAGACAATACAGAATTTCACAATCATGGAGTTTCGTAACATGGTCACTGGATCAAATGTCAGGCATTGTTTCCACCTGTCCGTGCAGTCTTTTAGTGGGGTTTTACTACACAGTAAATTGGGATCATTACAAATGTCAGTAAGTCATTTAACTACATTTGTATGTGATTTACATGTAGTTTACCTGACATGGTGTAAATGATTGCATTACATTTCACTTTCAGAACTAGTTTGGACACAAGACAAAGTCTGTCCAAATCACATCGCACAGGTTCATTTAAAGCCTGTGACTCATGTATGCTGTAATTGGCGTGCACGTGCCACACAGAGAGGTGAATTCCAGAGCCAGTGTTAGTTAGTCCGGTCTGGGGAATGTGGATGGAAGACTTCCTTGTAGCAGCAGGGTGGAGATTCCTGAGAAGGCTGGTTTCTCTCACTCACTTCACTAGTGGCACAGTATAGAAGGCAGAAGGAGTCGAGACAGAGCTGGAAGCTGACTGAACTCTCGTTAGCCTCTCATTAAGGAGCAAAAAGGTAAGCTGGTCTGAATGTAGAGGATTTAATCACGTCCTTCTGATAAATTATTAGCCTGAACAAAATAATACAACTTGTAGTGACAGGCACTGGGAGGAGGTACAAGGAAGTGTCACAGTAAAAATGTGTTCCGTTCAATCAGTATCAGTATAGTTCTTAAAAAACTGATATACTGATATTTTCATTTTTATTGTTGTTCTTTTTCTTCTTAATGTAAGAATTTGTTTGTGTATTTGATCCAGTCTATATTCCTCAAACCTTCAACCCCCACCTCTCATCTCTCTCTTCTTCTTTCTTCGGGATTTTTTCCTTTATCTTTGTCACAATATTTTATTTAAATGAACACTCAACTTATTTGCTTTTACTTTGCTTACTTATTGTAATGATTGAGATGAATGAATATTGTCTGTGGTGGTGAAAATACATGTTAACACAAGTATTTTTGTTAGGTGTTATTCTATATTTCAGACGAAAAATGGTACCTTTTACTCGACTACATTTATTATATACCAGCAGTTACTTCTTTCCAGATGATTGTGTTTCACTAATGATATGATACAAGAGGCACAGAAAGTGATCAAACAAAATCAGTGCAGTTTTATTCTTCCACGAGAAGCTCATGCACCGCCAGCAATGCTACATAAACTTATATTTGTATTAATACAAAATCTGTGAGTCATCATTATCTGTTTGCTGATACATGTGCAGTAAAATGTAATGTGCATGAGGTGAAAAGGTCAACAAACTAAATGAGTAAATTAATGATTAATTCTAAAGTATAAAGAAAAATTAAGGCGGCTGTTGTATATTGATATTTGTTCTTTATTTTTGCTCTTCCTGTCTCCTGTCCAGAATGCTTTACACTGAGTTACTACAGTTGTGGAATGAGTCGGTGCTGGCAGTGGACGCCAAGGACTGGCAAGGATCTCTGGCTAAACTGGAGCAGATCAGTGAACCCACGTCTCGCACTCTGTTCAACACTGCCTCAGCTCACCTGGCTCTGGGACAACTAGACTTGGCCTTGAAGGTCTGTGTGTCTGTGTGTAAGGGGTGCAGTCCATAGTATCAGTCTCAGCAGTCTCAGTAAACCAAAACCCAAACGTCTGCAGCAGCTTTCTTTTGAGCAGTCCTCAAACTGCTTAATACTTACACTGTAGAAAGGAAACATTATGGTAATATTTCCATCTGCCTGTGACCAACCTGAACTTTTCTTTTCACCTCTGTGATGTCCAGGCTTTAGACCTGACCATTGCTAAGGATGAACGCCTTGCTGTTGCCTTCTTCCAGAGAGCAGCACTGATGATACAGATTGATAGGTGGGAGGAAGCACACTGTCCAAAACACTGTCTTACAGGCTACACAACATCAAAGAGAATCTATGTAACCTTTCAAACAGATAATAACATATAAGAATAATTGGAAAATCAGTGTGCTGTCACCCATATTTGCTGCTTGTGGGCACAGTGGCTGAATGAGAAGATAGACGTCGCTCTCATCTCTGTCTTTTTCTTCGTTTCTGTCCCTCCAGGTTGGAAGAGGCTTTGTCAGACTGTATCTGGGCACAGAAGCACATGAGAGGAAACGTGGTCATTGACTACAGGCAGCTGGGACTGCGATTCAAACTCTTCAGCTGGCAGGTCTGACATTTGGCCTCAAACATACACACTGCACCATACACCTGTATTCACCCAAAGTAATGCCCGTTTGCAGCAGGCTTCGCCTGACACACTACAGTGCAATAAAAGGCCTTCCAGTCCCATGCATGCTGTCAGTACAAATTGTAACGTGTCATCACCTCCGCACAGTTCAAATGTCACGTACACCTGGGAGCTAACAAAGCCTCATTGATGAAGGCTGAAGAAGAGGGTTACACAATCACATATTTCTGAAAGTACAGATAACAAATGTTCTAGTTATCCACAGACAATGCACCTGTGATTGCACCAAGTCAGTAACAGCTAACATGCTTACAGCCAGGATTTAAAGGCTAATGTCACATCACATCATCACCCTCAGTGATGTCTTCATCCTGGGTCAATGTCTGTGTGTGTAAATAAAAGGTGTGTTTGCATTGAAGCAAACGTTGGATGGTACTAAAATGTATAACTGTGATGTGTCCCTTAGGTGTTATATAATGCAGCAGTTGTGTACTGTTACATGGGCCAGTGGGAGCAGGCCAAGGAGGTCCTGCTGTCAGCTTCCCAGGAGAAAGGAGGAGGTCGAGGTGCAAACATAGAGGCGGCTTTGGAAAGCGTCCTGGTGAGTGAACTTTCAGAACAGACCGGGAAGAACACGAGATAGACTCTGGTGACAAATGTTGTGTATGTGTTTGTGCTTGTCCTTACTACTTTAAAGATGTAATAAAATGGAAACTTTACGTCCTGGTAAGTGAATCACTGGCTGTGACCATTGTGGTGTGTTACAGGTACCATCAAGGGCTGTAGGCTCATTAAATTTGAGTGCAGGTGGTGCATTTACCATAAAAACTCACAGCCAATGGATGTACCTCCATCTGCACAGGTGTGAGGACGAGGGGTATGAAGCAGAATGATCTGCTCACCTCAGCCCCAGTTGAGTTGAGCTGGGTCAAGAAATCCATAAAATAAAAAACAATACGTACTTTAAGGCTAGTTTATCATTTAAGATCTGAGTAGCACACTTTTTGTTATGCATGAGTAGTACAATTATTGAAGTACAAGAGTAAATACAAGGAAGGGCATATTTATAAAATATTAAACCACTGTTTGTTATGCCACTATCATAACTGCCAAACTTTAATGTCAACTCCATCCTGTTATGAGAATGTAGAGTGGGTCACTTCTTAATGCATCCCTGACCCCTCAAAGTTCATGACTAGGCAAAACACAATGGTCCTGATGAGCAGGCCAGGATATTGCTGCTATGTATGAATGTAAAGCACTTTGTCCATTAAGGGGGAAAAGCACCACAGTTATAACTGTGGAAGTTGAGAATTGTTTCAAATGCCAGGAATGAACAAACTTAATTAAAAAACGAGTGATTTAATCATTCTAAAATGTTATAATCAAAATAGTTAATAATTATTATTATTTTTTAAAAAGCAACAGTTATAATTAAAAAGCTAAAGTCGCTATATTGATATACATAATTATTGTCTTTTGCATTGAAAAGCAACACTTAACTCTGACTCTAATAACAGAGGGAGGAGATCCCGGCTCCTCTTTTGGTGCCTGAGGGTGTGGTGTTTCGTCCCAGGAAACAGGATGTGGAGCAGCTGCAGCAAAGAGACTTCCTGGGCAAAGCAAAGGTAGATGATCCAATTGATTATATGTAATTTCATTAACTCTATCCACTAAAATAGAATCAGCTAAGCCTAATTTCTTTTACATTTATGCAATTCTGTCCCTTTATATAAAGTGCACATTCCCAGTCAATTGGGTCATAGTCTATTTGATACAGATGTGATCTACAATCAAAGGAAACCTTGAAATATCATAGAAACTTACATTATGATTGGACAAGTTCTGTGATATGATTACTAACTATTTGTATAGCCAGTGGAGTTCAAAAATAGGGGTGGCATTCAGATGAAACTATCCAGTGTTGGTTAGCATGAACAGATAGAGTGTAGATATAAGGACAGGTCAAGCAGCCAAGTGTCCACTCTTTTCCTGGGTGAGTTTAGGATTTAAAGGCGATGTAACATTAGGTCATGGCTAGAGAATGATGCCTGTCAGAAGGCTGAGTAGATTTATAATGACAGCCTGATATTCAGTAGCTAATGAAGCCTAATAACAGGCTAAAACAAAACACAATATAAAAGTCTTTCAAACTACTGAAATGAGCTGTGCAGAATTCAGTAATAATAAATATTATTTTCTCCTTGCAGGTGATTTCCTCCATGATCCCGAATGATGATTTTGGAGGATTTGAACCTCTGAGGATGCAGGTGAGAATGATCGGTGTCAGTATGAATAAAGATATCAAGATGTCAGTCAGCTGCTAACTGCCACTCGGTCTTCTCCACAGAAACCTGGTTACTACGAGCCCAAGGTTGATGGAGCTCAGTGAGTATTCTCACCAGTCACATAGAAATATTATTACCCTGAGCTGTTGAGACCATTGAACATCACATTATAGTAAACAATACATGTCAACGTTACCTGTTAGGGATTCTCGATACATGCGCATGCGGACCCCTTACATGGCTCGGAGTCCAGAAGAGCTGACTGTGCCAGGAGGGGCCATGGTGTTTTTGTTTGGTGAGGAGGACAGGAACGGAATGGCAACTGTCATATATGATGGACAGGTGAGCAGAGAGAGAAGCCAAAGATCCAGGTTAAATAGTCTTCCTCTTTTCAGGCTTAAGATACAATTACATGTATGATTATAAGCTTTAAAAAAAAGCTACATTCATCTAGCTACATTCATTTTCTTTTCTTTTTTTTTTTTGGCTACATGGAGGCAGATCAAGCTCAACAGACATTAACATGCTGTAAAGTAACCATGGTAGCCTTCACCAACTCCTGGAGGAAATATCTGACAAATCTTTAGTTGATAATTCAGCCCAAAAAGCAGCCAGAATGATAATGAGGTAGTAGCTGCTCACCATCATGCATCTGCTGGATGAGACAACCACCTCTAACAAGGATGCTCCACGGATGTTCTCTGTTCAATATAAGCCCTCCAGCAGTGAAGAGATGGTGGGTGAAGTTTTGTTTTCCAAATATCTGGAAACAGACATCAAGGGCCAGACATTTTTAATCACAACCCCCAATTTGCACCTCTGATGGTGCTCCCTCCACAGTTGTTGGGCACTGTGACTTCTGCTTTAACGAAGGAGCAGATCACACATATTACCATAGGCCACTGTGTCTTGGGCTGCCGCACCCATGTTGAACACATAGTAACATCTAAGTTGCTGAAATGCCATGATATTTCTCTCAGGAGTGTTAGAAACCAAATGAATGATAAAGCCTCTCTGTGTCTGCTGGATGTGTGTTAAAAATTGTTGTTTGCCATATCAACAGTTGATACGTCAGTAGCCCCTGATTTATTGCCAGCACAGTAGATATGGCAAACAGCAGTTATTTACATGATGATTCATCATTATTGTGTTCACAGTTAGTTTCTGCTGCCGACAAGTAGCCATGAAAATCAGTGGAATGAATGGAATAATATTACATTATTAAATCTGTACGTCTGATGCAATTCCTCTTTGGATTGTTAAAACTATTAAGAACTGAGAATCTGGTATGTACAAACTTGGTGGTTGGTGACAAAGCTGTATTCTTCTGAGTCTGACTTTCAGACCTGTATTTTTCAGAGAGGACTTTTGCCAGTGTGCCTTCTTGATCCTGCAGATGTCAAGACGTCCAAAGGCAAAAAGGAAAAGGTAATGTACTATCCGTGTAACAGTCAGATACACATAAAGGGACTCTCAGAACGGATCTCCAATAGAAATAGACACTATAGACATAATAGATATATCCACCATAAGGAAAACAATTTTGTCATTTGCAGGTAAATTGACCTGTAAGATGTTGAACACCCCTGGCGTACAGATTATTGTGACTACACCAGAGGACCAGCCAATAATGCACTTTAAGGAAACACATCGTTTAGTAGAGTTAGTTTAGAGCTTCAATGGTGGCACTTAGGCAATTGCACAAAATTATATTCATGCTGAACAGACCTGCTTCACCCCTGAGACCTGGTAGCAAAACTGTCAGGGAAAATACTTCAAAATGTTGTAAACCTCCCAGAGCATTTCAGCCAGTGCAGTTACGGTTACTCTGCTCCTTTCAACTAAAGACTGCTGGGAGAAGAAGTCAGTGGGGTTTTTTCACAGTTAGGAAAAGAATAGCTGTTTCACTGACCTTCCTGTCTCGTCTTCTTCTGCAGACAGTTCCCAGTGGAATCCCTCTGCCACCGGGACTCAAGCCACCCACTCGCCCAAAAACCCAGCACAGCTCTGCAGCTCCTCCTCGGGGTAATGGATCGACCATTACACTCCTCTTTTGAACATGTATTTTTCAGGGTGTTTCTGACATGTCTACTTTGGTGGACAGCATGCGTTTGAGTTTTTAACTGTGTTGCAATCAGCAGTTACACCAGTAGATGCCACTAAATCCTACACACTGGTCAACTGCTGAAGCCTGCGTTGCTTTAGGATAGGGTCTTATGATGACTATAGCCAGCAATGTACATAAAAGCCTGAGTATTGTTTGAGTTCTTTAAACACTGCTCCTGTGTGCTCAGACTGTACCTGTGTTCATTTTCCCTGCAGTATCTTCTACTTTAGAGACTCCACCTCCATCCTACATTTCTGCCACCCACCCATCGCTGACATCCTCAGAGCCTCCGAAGTACACAGCTAACGTCCAGGTAATACCTGCTCTGAAAAGCCACCTGCATCTGTGCAAAACATGGAATCACATAAAGGTTCTTTTCTGTATAATAAGTGAAGTGTGGACACCTGTTGGTTCTTGAACAAAAACAGCTAGAAATGTCTAGTTTAATAACTTTTAATCATTATGTACAACACACACACAGTTAATGATGATTAGTATTAGTAACTTCATTTCATTTCGTTATGATAGTGCACAGTTTGGGGGAGTGTGTGCCTTTATTTTGATTAGAGGAAGTGTGTGGTAATAGAGGGATAGCATACAACTGTGATCCCGTGCTGCTTTGTGTTGTCTTAAAAGTATTCCTGCTGCTTGTTTCCAGTATGCAGATCAAGGTGCAGATCAAGGAGCAGAGGCAGCCTCTGTGGTGGTGAAGGTCCACTACAGGTACACTGTGGCTCTGTCCATCCCCCTGGACACACCGTACCATGAAATAAAGGAACAAATCGCACAGAAACTGGGACAGCCTGCATCTAACTTGCGCCTCAGGTAAAAACCTGCAAATGTCTGTCGATTTGAATTTCAGATACTGCAGTTCTAAAAATATGCTTTTCTTTGCCCACTCCACACTGTGGGTCCAATATCTCTACGGGACCAGTCATTAATCTAGCTGTTGAAATAAAATAATAATAATAATAATAACAAAATTATAATACATTTTATTTAAAAGTTCTTTTCAAGGAACTCAAAGACACTTTACTAAATAGAGGCTGATAACAGCCACCTGAGCTTTGATGTTTGTCATCCTCCTATATTCGCCTGCTATCTCTCACATTTGCCACTCCCTCTCTTTCTCTCATCAGACATAAGCAGCATGGCACCCGAGTTCTAATACCTCTGGCTGGGGAGGCGGAGCCAGGCAGTACCATACAAGACGTGGCCGAGGCCGGCAGAGTCACCCTTTGGTGTCAGGTAAGGATTTAAACTAATAACTCACTTAACACTTTAGGGATTGAATTTGGACATCAGGCACTGGGTTGCAGGGATGTGTCTGTGAGGTTGCATTTGCCATGCCAATAGATTTTCTCCCTAAAAGCAACATTATGTAGAAATTAGTATTTTTGTGATTTAGTGCAACCACCATCATCAAGCAAGGTCAGCAACACAAGACATAGCAGCCAGCTAATATTATATAATTAATACATTACTGTACTTACTAGTTCAACAGCAAGAAGCCCACAGGTACCCAGAGCATAAGGTTTCTTTAAAGAGTTGGAATGACACCATTCAACTGATAACATTGATATGTAACATCAAAATATTTGAAGAAAAGTTAAGCCAGTGCTTTGCTGTAACAGTGGTTAGTTAGAGTAACATTGCTCTGATCAAATCTAAACATGCCTCAGCTTAGCCTTTTCAAACTGAAAAGGTCCTCATGTTGCCCTATTACAGAATCACATAAAACCACAAAATTCAAGCCAGTTCTATAAAGGCTTTTAAAAACCTTCCTCCTTGCTGTGACTACAAGTCAGTGAGGACTGTTTTTTCTACTGCAAGATCACCTCAAGGTTCCCTGGATTTACTGCAAATCTCTTCAGTCCCACCCTTGAGTTTATACTGCACATAGAGTTATTGGTACAAGGACAGTTTGCTGTTTGCATGTTACATGTTATGTTTGATTTTCTCCTGTGCTTTCACCAAACAAACTGTACCAAGTGTACTGAACCACTAAAGTGTGTATGTGAGTCAGTGTGAGTGTGAATGTGACATATAGTGTAAAGTATTTTTAGTGCAAGTCCGTTAATGATCCATCTACACTTCAGACAGAAGACCCTCTAGCCAACCGTACCATCCTCTATCAGATGGTGGCACTGTATGACTACACTGCTCAGGGCCCAGAGGATCTGGAGTTCAGTGAAGGAGACACCATCGACATCCTGGGTGAAGGTAAGGCCCTGCAGGATAACCTCAGACTAAATGGACTGTCAGAGGAATCATAAAAACTTTTTTGTCTTTCATCACTTTCATTTGAACTGTTTGATGTATGTTCCTCTCTCACACTCTCCTGTAGTTAATGAGGAGTGGCTGGAGGGACACTGTGCTGGAAGTATCGGCATCTTCCCCAGCTGCTTTGCCTACAAGGAGAACGCCAACATCACAGAGAGGCTGGAGTAATCAAAGCAGTCCTCACTGTGAAGTCGTCTCTAATAAACCTATTAACTTGTGAATGGTTGTTGTTTACAGATTCAGAACAACCTAACTACATGTTTATAGGTGCACGCAGTACACAGACGTTTATCATGCTTGAAAAATATTTCCTTCTCATATCCCTTTAATGCTGCTATAGTGGCTCAGAGTTTGTCTCTGGTACTGAAGAGTGAGTTTATATTACACCTACTGTACTTTCTGTTTTCTGATTGAAATCACTAGAATACTCCTGTTGTGTCTTATAATATTCAAATGAGATTCTTGTAATGTTTCTACAGGGTTATAATGATCCTGGTCTGGCAATTTTAAAATATTTGCTCTGTACAATAGAAACTAATATTATAAAGTACTGAGATGTTCATATGTAGAGGGCAGAACCAGAATATTAAAAAGATCATTAAAGTACTTAGGAAATTTTGAATAGACACCAAAAAGGTCTTTTTTTCTTTTTATTCCTTATTTCAGTTTTTCAGATGTAATTATTCAGTTAACTGTTGTGCATAATGTCTGTACTTTTTAACTGCTTTCATAAAGCTCTAAATGCTGTCCTGTATAAACTGGTGGAGAAATACTGAATCATTTATTCATTTTTTTTGTTTGTTTGTTTGTTTGTTGTTCTAAGAGCAGTCAAACAGAGTCAGTGAAAGTCACTGTGGATTGTGGATCACGATTGACTGTGTACAGTTAAGATGTGTTGAAATATATTTAAAATAAATATGCAAAGACAAGACTTGGGAAGCAGTAAGAGAGATAATGAGATTTTCAAGAGTAAGGACTTTTATGGAGAATACTAAACATGCGCTCTGTAAAAACCAAGTATCCTGCTGAGGAGGTCAGTGAGGGAGGCCACTTTAACACCCACAGCAGCTCTGAAGTTACAGTCTTAAGAGACTGAGTTGGGACAAACTGTAAAAACTGGAACAGTGGGCTAGGAACTTCATTAACTCACAGATCCATGGAGTGAGTGAAAAACAAAGTTACACAACGAATATGCCTCAAGGCATGAAGCAGACTCTGATATTTTAATGAAGAAAAGCTTTATGATCACATGAGACGAGATCTGTGGTTTTTGGACTGTTTTGGGTGGATTGTGTTTTTGCTGCCACTGAAAGTGGTGTGAATGGTCTGAACGTGTTCTTGTGGCACTGGTGGACTGGTGCAGGTAAGTAGATGTTATTATTTCACATGATCAAAGTCATAAAGAGTGTGAAAAAGAAGATATATGTTCAAAGTGTGAAGCAAACAACATATAAGCGGACATATTTAAACAATAAAAGATAATCAAAACATTATTACACAATAAAGTCCTGTATGCAGCACCTGAAAAAGGAGTTATGAGTGTATTATATAACTGGATACCAAACCCAAAGATGGTGCCTATCCAGTCCATTGAGGATTGCTTGGACAACACGTTGGTTAGCAAACACAAAGTTTTCAGGCTTCTGGGTTTGGTTCCTGGTTATGAGGCTAAATTAAATGTTTCATCAGACGATGACGCCTGGGAGTTCCTGCTTCGCCCATAGACATACAATTTACATTGTGATGATATCACAGATTTTTCATTTTCAATTCAATTCATGACAGAAGTTATCTCATGACCATTGACCATGCCCTTGATAATATTATTTACAGAGACTAAACAATTCTCACAATGAGAAAACATTTGGTGACAGTGGCAAGAAAAACTGACTGGTTGAGTTTAAACTAGGAACTGTATTTATAATAGAAATATGACTAATAGCAGAAAAATGTTAATAATATCAATAGTTTTTATAGTGGACATCAAGCAGGACCACAGCAGCTGGTTCAACCAATCCCCAATCTAAGCGTAGCCATGGTCAAGAACCTTGATAAGAACTTGTGAGAAAGGAGAAAAAACTCCTGGGATGAAGCCAAGTTAGTAACATGCATGAGTGGGACATGGATGTGTACAGTTGGAGAAAAGAAGAGAAGAGCTCAGTGTGTATGGACATATGGTATAAGTTCTCTGGCCTATACAGTAGCAGCATCACAAAGGAATGGCTCAAGACTCACCTGAGCCAGGTCTTATTATAAGCTCTTAAATGTGGAGAGGGTGTCTGCCTCCTGAACTCAAACTTGGAGCTGGTTCCACAGAACATAAACTTGAATGATAAAGGCTCTGTGGGATCAATAAAATACATGTTGGGTACCTGAAATTCATACCTGAACATGCATATAGGACTGTGTCATCTGCAAAAAACCAAATGTAGACTTAGGTAGATACTTTTAAGTAGATTGTGATTAACAAAAGGCCAAGGACAGAACCTTGTGGTAACCATCAGGTATTAAAATGGATATGGTTTTGAGACTAATGGTGCAGATTCCCTGCATTTATTGGATACAAAAAGTTAACTTGCTTAGTGTTGTATGCAAGTGTGTGATGATGATGATGATGATGTGTATTAATTGTACACAAGCTTTAAATCTACAAATGCCAATAATACTGACAGTTAAAGAAATACATTTTTGCACAAAAAATTGTGAAATCCTATTACCCCAAATTTCCCATAGCTCACTTTAAATGGTGTGAAATATAGCTGTCAGCTGTGGGGAGTAACAAAATAATAACTTGGGGAGGGGGGATAAGACATCCACACTTAAACATACGGCTTTGGTACTTTGATTCAATAAACACATCACCAGAGTCAGCTTTCAGGCCCTGGTCTGTTCTCACACTTCCCACACGCTTCCAGCCAGCAAGCTGAGAGGGATCATTTACAACTCCCTGTCAGGCACATGTTATCCAATAAGCCCTCAAAATAACAGCTCATAACTTGGATGTTATGTTTCAAAAAGTCCTTTTGCAGAATACAAGTCTGAAGAAAAGATCTTGTGTTTCTCTCTGCTGTTACAGTACCAGTTTAACCACAATTAACCACAATTCAATACCACAGTTCACAAGTGTGTTTTCTGATCATTTTGACAGTAGATGGCGACAGGCAGTCCAGCTGAGACTGACTTGAAGAAGTAGATCAGAGGGGATTCCCATGCAGCTTGTAATTCAGATCAGCTCTTAGTGAAACGAAAAAGAGGGCATTGTGGATGTGTTTCTCACACTGTTGGTTTCCATTCAGTTCCATCATAGGCTTTAGAAATACAAACACAATTGCGAAAACAAAAAGCTTGTGGAGTGTTTGAAATGCTGTAATCACAGCACTGTGAAGTTTGAGCACTGTGAAGAATGCAGTCAGAAAAAAGGTGGTATTCTACAAATCGGGCCCAGCTGGAGAGGCTAGCTGCCAGAATGCCTTCACTGTGCACACATCTGTTAAGGATCGATGGAACTTTAAGTTCAATTAACTGACATAACTGTTATTAGGCTTTTATTAAATATATCTTAACTGATCAAAATGAAGATGATCTATACCATAAATGTATTTTTCCAGTATCTTTAAGCTCAAAAACAACAATAAGAAAAATATGTACACCAGACATCAAACATTCTTGGCTGTATTCAAACCAACCTGTAACCTGTTCAGGTTACAGGTTGGACCACATTGCATGGCAGAGACCACAATTCAGCAAAGCAAGAATTCAGGTAGCCTGGTGAACAGGTCCCAACAGGCTCTCCTCTCCTGCTGACACAACAACAGTGAACCTCTGTATCCCTGCAGAGTTAATGTACTGTTTGGCCAAGATGGGGTGACTTAAATATTATTTTATCCCCATGACAAAAGGTATGATGGGATTTTGGAACAACAGCCTCCTAGAGAAGCCCAAACAAAAACAAAAAAAAGCTCATTTGTTACTAATGGGAAATCAGCCTGGACTCAGACTGATGTAGTCATGCGGATGTGAGTCTGCCATCCATGGACGAGTATTAGACAATGATGCAAAGGGAGGGTGATCAGCACGCTGAATATGGCCATTGTATTTGTGCAGCATTTCCCAGAAGAGGGCTTTTGTTGAGCTCTGACCTGACAAAGTCTCATGTGCTGCCACTGTTATCAGAAAAATGCTAAATACTCAATCACAGATATATTATGGTAATTATATGTGCACTTTGATGATGCAACAATGCACTATACCATATTGTACTATGGTGTCCTACCATGAGGAAGCTGTCTGCCTCTCAGTTGCCAGTGTTTTCTCCTTGTTTCCACATGTTTTCTGTCTTTCTTGTCTCTCTCTCTATTGTGTGTGTCACTATAGGCGTGGCTTCCAATTTTGCCTCTCACCTGTCAAATCACCTGTTCTGCATCAACCAATCAACCCCTGCAGTATTTAAGACCGGTTCAGTTTCCCAGACTCTGCCACATTATTTCTGTTTTTTAGACTTCTCACTGTTTAAAATAATTCTGTTCTCAGACTGTTTACACTTTGAGTCTACTACATGTTCAACCTAACAACTACGCTATTGTAGGGTTTAGCATTGCACAATAAAGAATAGTATCCTTAACTTACAGTGCCTCAGCAATCCAAACCAACTGTTTAGATTCAGCTAGCTAAATGAAGCAGGGGTATCTGTTCTTTTACCCTGTTTTAAGTAGAAATGCATGAATTACCCTACTTCTTGTTTCTTATATTTCTTTGCTTTCACTCTCTATGATCTGTTCTAGTTTTAGATCCTCTTTTTATTTACATCCTCTTTTCGTGTCCTCCAGATTACAAGAAATTGAGTGTGTCAGCTCATCGAAGTATGCTTTGATCTCTCGTATGTTTAGACCTTTTCCATAATCAGAGGCCTAATTCTGTTTCCTTTGGCATATGACTGAATGAATCAAAAACTACTGGAAAGAATTTTAATTACTCATGTGAGTGACGCATTTGATACAATGGAGTTATATTGTCTGCCTGTCAGCTCCTTATAAATGTGGCAGGGGCAGTCATGATTATGAGTCTGTCTAGTCTTAAGTGCTACGTGGTTTTAGTAACTGATGGCTAACTGTTCTGCAACGATCCACATGTGGCCCAACATATGACTTATGTAAAACTGTACAATGTTTTTACGTCACAAAGGAGTGGGTTGCAAGACAAAGACAACATTGTTTTGCCAAGAAACAAGAACTACAAACACAACTACTGCTAAAATATAGGTCAAAATATAATGACAGAATCCTGTAGTCAGAAATAAAGTACCATAAAGTGCAACAAGGTCAATATAAATGTACTTTTTAGCGCCTTAGCCACGCCGTAAGTCCCCATGAGGATAACATGTGAATATTACACATGAATCTCACAAGGGTGGACCGGCAGTCACCGTCTTAAAGGCTTGCCCAGCCCTGAAGCAAGCAACACTTATCAGTGACCAAACAGCACACAATGTTCTGCAGTATGTCTACAAAGGCCTGCTAGAAATGGACTATTTGAATGTCTATGACAAAGATGTAAGGAGAGGGCAATTCAGATGTAAACAGACTCCCATTAAACAGGCAATAAACAGAGTAAAGGCATATTTTTAGGATGCATCTGTTGCGCAGTTCTCCCTCATTTCCCTGCTGGATAAAGGAGATAAGGAAATGTCACTGAGTCTGAGTGCTGCAGCATTCAGGTGCTCCTGGTAAATTTCAAGACCAACTCAAAGTAAAAATAGACATTGTATATAAGGATAATTTTTAACATTACACCATGTAATAATTAACTGCAAATGCTGACATAGTTTTGACATTCTCCAGGTGACCTCCATTAAGTTTGTTAAAAGTTAACACAAATAGCAGTAATATAGCCTATAGTAAGAGATACAATGACTTTATGGACCACCAGTGTGTGGGATTTGTCACATCTAGCTCGTGTAGATAGCAACCCTCTCCTTTCACTCCATCCTTCCTTGCATGGAGGAGATTCTGGGCCACTGTAGAAACATGGCAGTCAACATGACGGACTAAGTAAAAGAGAACCCTGTCTGTAAATATAAGAATAACATAAGTCTCATTGTAAGGTAACAAAAATATAAAGATTCTTATTTTCAGGTGATCATAAACTAATGAAAACATTTTTAAAATATCATATTACATTTCTAGCATATTCTATAGAGCCCACTAAATCTGACACACTGGACCTTTAATAAGTGGTTGTTTTTACCCAACCAAATAAACATACATCTTTTAGGGAATGTAAAATATCTTGCTTGATATTTGCTGTAATCCTGACTAAATGACTACAACTTTTTTAGCATATAATATTGGAGAAAAGTTAATGATAATAAAATAATAAAAAAATAATAAAATATCATGTCTTCCTTTCAAATATTTTTGAGACAAGCAAAGTGAATACATCAATATTAAATATCGATGCCTATTTTCCATTTTTATCCATTAATCTACTTCATGGAATTGAATTAATTATCACTTAAAGTAGTAGTAAAACTTATACAATAGGTATGGTTATCAGAAAAATATAGAACAATATAAGTAGAAAAAATAACCATCATGTTATTGTAGGTGTAATAAAAAGACACAGTTTACTGGGTTATTCAATGATGCATATTGATGTAAGTTATATTTTAATGCTAGTTGAGGTTAAACTAATTTTCACTGCTTTATATGCTGTTGAACAATGCTTCATATTAAGATGTTCACATGTTCTGAATGTAACATCCTAATAATCAAATGTAATAGTAGCAGCATGAATGGAATACAATGGAAAAACTCAGGTAAAGTACAAGCAGCATATCTCATAATTGTGGTCCTACTTAAGAACAGCACTTTATTGTGCGTCTAGTTGTGTTCCATGGTTGTGAATGAACCATTGTGAAGTGTGTGTCAGAGCTTCACTCAACAAGACGCGAAAAATCCGAACAGTCCGGTTTTGCATTGCGGTCACGTGTCCACCTTTCTGTAATTGTAAAGTTTCCGGGAATACCATGAACGCCTCACAGAGCAAAATCCAGCAAGCAGAGAGGGGCCGACCCGACCGACTGCAGCTCGACAGACAGAAGTGAAAGTGACAGAGTTCATACTCATAGCATACGTACGAAGGTTAAAGAAAGCCGCAAAGCGCTACACCGCCTAACTTCAGGACTCAAAGTGGAAGCTTGAGGCAGGTATAAAGCTGCAGAGCTGCTTTACGGTGTTTCCTGTATTAAAGTTGACTTGAGTCGCACCATATAAATGCTCTGGATCCGGTGACAGCCTCGACACAAACACAGCAAGAGACGCGACAGCCATGGTAAGTCCGTATCTA
This sequence comes from Nibea albiflora, assembly GCA_014281875.1. NCBI lineage: Eukaryota > Metazoa > Chordata > Actinopteri > Sciaenidae > Nibea > Nibea albiflora. Next base: position 47,344 of record JABGLX010000197.1, on the reverse strand, counting down.
TATATAATATGACCTGTGGGCTCTTTGCCTTGTTGTAGTGGCTAACATGTTCGAGAAAAAGAGAGAGGAAAGAGAGAGAGTTTTGTTTTAGCACAGTGCTTTCGAAATACACATTCTTGACTTGTAATCAGCGGGGCAAGTCCAAAAAGGTCATTTTAGTTAGGCGGGTCATGTTAGCTGCTGTCAACTGTTGCGTCTTCCATTTTAAACAACCTCTAAGTTCTTCAAAAAAAACAGAAAACTGAGTTTTAATGAAAGATAAATGATTAAAAATGTCTCCTCTCTCACGAGTCATGAGTTAAGAATCGTTTTTTTTGGGTCACATCCATTGACAGCATATGGTCACATCCCAGTAACCTTCATGCATTCTCTCCTCAATGAATTAACTCTATCAGATGTGATGGAAAACCCAATATTAATATCATTAGCCGACAACAGCACTTTTGTTGAGACGGGATGAGGAGCGCACTACGCTTTAATGAACGTGGTATTATTGATGTAGGTGTGGTTTTCCTGGATAAGCCAGGTACATTAATGCAGGCAGGAGGGAGGGAGTGAGGGAAGGAAGGAAGCAAGGAGGGGAACTGGAATGGGCAGCAGTTCCTGTGTAGAGACGTAGCAGGCTGAATTTTAAACACACACTATTGTTCAGCTGCCATTTGGTAGGCCAAAACTGACAAAACAGGCCTTTTAAAGCATCCATTAATCAGTTTCCAGCAGTCACTGATACAGAGTCTGCTCTTCTTAGCCTGCTGTGAACTCGTATACAGTGTACATACAGTCACTTTGAACAGGAAGTCAGTGTGAATTATAGAACCAAGATGCTGAGAGCAAACTTGTTTTGTTCTATCTGTCGGTTTCCTGTTCCTGTCCATGGGCACGGTTCCTCTCGTGGCTCAGAGAGCAAAAGGTGAAGGAGAAAGCTGTCAGGAGACAGACTGCTTCGAGGTCAAAGTGCTCTCTGAATATCCATCAGAGAGAAGTCCCTATCAGTGTGTGGTCACCCTGCTGTCGCGTCGCTCTTTTACTCCTCAGGGCAGACGTAGAGGACGGTGTACACAGTCACATTGTTCATGATCTTGAAGAACCTGTTCTGCTTTCATGTCTGATAACTTGTTTCTCTTTGTACATCTTCTGGGAAAAGTAACCTCCCACATATAATGAAACAAGTTTAGTTTCATTTTATGAAATAATGACTTCAGTTATAGACTTACAAAAGAATGTAATCTTGTTTAATCTACGAGAAAAAAATCTCACAACAGGATGACTTGTTTACTGTAGGATCATTTCTGTGTTATGAAACAGCAAGCCAGTCTGATCTATATCTGACATGAATATATGTTAGTTGGCAGCCTGTCTGGACAAAAAGCTGTAAGATTTTCATTTCACATACAAAAAGACATGAAGGGATGACTGAGTGAATGATTTTATTTGAAAAGCAATCTGAGTTTCTTAAGCTTGACAACTTGTCCCCTCTGTGGACCCTAAAGAAGGACTTCAGGGGCCTCACTTTTAGTCCCTACTATGGGACAAGCTCCTTCCCTGCTGGGGACATTTTCCTTGACCTCTAGTCTCCAAGCTGAAGCTGAGATAGTTGATTTAACTTTCACTTGACTCCATCCAGAGCCACAGATGGCAATAAGCAAGTGTCTGAGAGGAATTAATACAGACTAGTAGACTGACGTATCTGCATGAATAAAATGAGTGGAATTGTTCAGGAACTTGAACTTAAAAGACATCACGTGGATGTGCACATTCATGACTTTTGTGCTTTGTATTAAATCATATATCTGAGGAAACATATCAATGTTTCTGTCAGTATTGACATTTTACCAAAAAAAGATCACTTATTTAATAAACATTAATTTTATCATGACTTTTCTATTAAAAAAGGACTAATCAGATGCTGTGTCTGTGCAGACATGTGAGCGCTGCATTCTACGATGCGTTTGATTCAACAAGATCTTAAATGCTCCCAGACCAGCTGGGAGAATCGGAGTGCATGGATTGGGTTAACTGCAGCAACTCTGAGGCAATCACTGCCTACGGCATCTTATGACCACCCAGCCAGAGTAACCGGAAGAACGCCACTGCTTGCGGTGCGTTCACCTCAGAAAACAGGGAAGAGAGCTGGGATACAAGCTCATCTGACCCAGCTTGGACCAAAGAGAGCAACAAGATTGATGCATCACATCCCACACAGGCCTCAGAACAAATCCCAAACCCTGTTGGCACATAAAAGTGGATCATTCTATCTCATTGCTCTCTCAGTCCAATGCCTGCACTTTTGATGAGGGTATTTTATTTGTATGCTGTCCAGGCCGAGCCTGAGAGAGCCATTAGTACATCCAGCCTCTCCTTCTTGCCGGGGATTTCTGGACTGCACTTTTTGGATATGACTGGCAATGACTGGTCATGCTAAACAACTTCCACTGTTCATTCCAAAGTATAAAATGCATCACATCCTGTGTCTCTGGAAAATTTTCCCTCAAAACAAACAGTTGACACTGGATGACTGTCATCTACACCATTCTCTTTCTTTTATTTTAGAAAAGGTCAAACAAGCAAAGTCCTAAATGACTGGATCAATCCAATTCATGTGTCGCTCTTTAACCATGATGTGTGTGTTGTTTGGACAGGAGAATGGGAAGAACCGACTGCAGCAGGCCCAGGAGAACGTGGAGGAGGTGAAGGTCATCATGCTGGACAACCTGAACAAGGCTGATGAGAGAGCTGACAAATTGGATGACCTGGAGGACAGGGCTGATGAGCTGCTGGCAAAGGTAACCTGGGGCTATTTTAACTAAGAGTTCTCTGTGGAAGTGTCTGTGTTGCATGGATAAGGTGAATGACTGGAGCAAATTCCTTTCCACAGGCGTCTAGGGATTAAAACTAGGAAATGTCATATTGATGTCTATAAATACACCTTAGGTGGAGCTGGAGAGGAAAACAAATGTACAATTTACATCCTGATTGTGTTTTATGGTGCTATTTTTAGAGAGGTATTTCCTATTGTTTCTTAAGATGAATGAAGCGAGCTGGTCTCCCTGGGTACGCCAGAGTGAGTCCAGGACATGCCACGAGGCAAATGTCCGTCCGGGGGTCGACAAGCAGGTCACATCATTCCCACATTGCTTCGCTGGCCTTTGGGCCTTTGTTACATCACACAGTTCTCAGAGAAGTGAAAAGCAGAAGTAGCAGATGAAAAGTTAAAGAATCACACTTTGAGATATCATGGATTATCAGATAGTCCCCATTTTGTTCCCATGATGAAACTGCATCAGTCAATGTTTTTATTTGAGCAGTGGGCCAAATGTCTCCACGCGATGTGAAGGGGCTCACCCATATTGACAAAACCACAGAGAATGATTCCACTGTGCAATTCCCCTCCGCTCTTTGGAGCATCTTTGAATCTTTCAGCTTTTTGGTGTTAGGTTAGAGAGCCCATATTGTTCACAACAAACTCACTCTCCTTTTTAGCTTTGTTGTTCTTAAGTGGCGACCTCCGTGACTGGCAGATGAAAACAATGTCAAAAACTGTAATTCCCAGAGCTGCCACTTGAGGTTGGCTCCAGGACATTTCAACCTCCATAAGAGCCCGTATATAAGTGAGGTGATAATTCTTACATCACATGTAGTCATTTGTTAACACAGTGATGCGGTGCAGATTAACCATGTTGTCTTATCCTGGAGAACTTAGGTGAGCACTGAACTTCACCTTGAGAGCTGCTTTCCTAGTTAACCCAAAGAAGGTCCCTATCCCTCTGACAAATGCTCAACAGTGTGATGTAACACGTGCCAGTGAGGCAATGTGAGAACAGCGTGATGTGCTTGTTGACCCTCAGCTGGATCATAATAGCCATATAATCCATTATTAATAAGTGCTGAAAATAAGTGAAAGTGAGGAAACAACTCATAGCTTACTCCACATAGAAATCCTCTTCCATACACATGTAGACCTAACCTGCAAACTACAATATTGTCCCCAAAATTCAGTCTGTGGTTCATAAGAAGTAAACATACTCATTTGGTGATGCAGAAATGTGTTCACTCTGTGTTTAAGACTCTCGGAACTTTAAAAGGAGTGTCTGGGTGTGTGTGCTTTTTTCACAGAGTAAAACCTTTGAAAAGACCGCTAACCAGGTGAAGCAAAAGAAAAGATGGGAGAACAAGAAGAACATGAAAATTGTGTTTATTGCCATCGGAGTGGTCGCTGCACTCGTCGTCATTGGACTTATAATCTTCGCCAGTGTTGGTAGCTAAGGATTAGAGGAAAATAAGATATCTGGACTGAGGGACATAAAATCCACAAAGATAAAATGTCCAGGAAAAGAGTGCCAACTGTGGGACTGAGCATCCCGCCTGAACTGCTCAGTCTATGCTGTTTCTGTGTCTAAAGGTATTTATGGGACTGTTGGTCCCACTCTTAATTGGTGTAAGTCTTCAGTTGATATGGTACCATTGCTCGGCTGCTTCACTGTGTTTTTTTGTCATTTTTCAAAGGTCATGATTCTCTGGCTCTCATTGGAAGGACACACAAATCTTCAAGAACTTTAGATCTAAATAAAAATAGCTCAGGCACCATGCACCACACAAGAAAAACTATGAATTTACTAATTTCATCAAAAAAACATCATTAGGCCGCTACTTGACGTTTCACATCCAAGAGCACCACGCCAGTCAATGATTAGGGAAGAGTCAACACTGTCAGGGCAAAAGGACAGAAGACAAAACAGAATAGATGACAAATTTGGTGAATGTATGCAGTTTCAAATAGCTTGAAACTGGAAAGAAAGAAATAATTTTATGTCTCATAAAATTTTCCCTGTCAGAAATGAAATTTCCCCAAAGTTGGTTGCATCATTAGAATGTGTTTAAAGGTATTTAAAAGGTGTCTTGATCTATACATGTGTATACTTCAATATAACATCAATATAACATTTGTAAGAACAGTTTCATGTTTTGAATGACTTATATTTTGCTCTTGTTTTGTGTTATATTTGTAAAATGGCCAGTCTAAAATCATACTTAACAAAATAAAGTCAATTCAGTGTGCAGTGGCTCATTTTGATCCTCTCATGATGCATATGATGATGGGTTGATACTGGCAAATAACCATTTAAAAGTGTTTCACATAAGCATAATTCACATTGAGTTATTACTTAGAAGCTAAATGTTCTACATCATGTTTTAGAGAATCCAATTATTATCTAAGTAACGGTAATAGATTATTACTACAATTTAAAAAGTTAAATTGTAGTTTAAGTAAAGACTAGAAAATTCCCGCGGAAATTTTGGAAGTGTCGAGTGGGCTGTTGCCGGGGTTCTGTAGTAAAAAAGCACATCTCAAATAGTAATATTTAACATGTTTATTTACACACATGACCAGCCAGCGCTAACACGCTAGCCACTAACTCTAGCATCAGCTGCAAATGTTAGCAAATATCATGTCTTTTATACAATGAGCAGCTAGCGCTAACATGCTAGCTGTGTGTGTGTGTGTGGTGTGCTGTCTTGTCTGTCTGTGTGTGTGTGCTTGACACACACACTGTCTGTCAGTTAGTGGCTAATAACTGACAGACAGTAACACATACAATGGTAGCTAGCGCGTTAGCTCATTGTAGACGGTTTGTAAAAGGTTTGGAAGACAGAGAGAGAGAGAGAAGATAGAGAGAGATAGAAAATGCTGAGACCATGCCTCAAACAGGAAGGATATCTGTCCAAACCGTATTTCCAATCATTGAACCGACTTAAGTTTGGGCATCTAGAGACCTTCCTGGTCATCTAGATATGCAGTTTGTGTGTAAAATGAAGAAATATGACCTATTAAATTATGTTATGCTTTCACACAGGCCTGTTAGTGGCTAATTGTTAGCGTGTCAGTGCTAGCCGCTAACGCGCTAGCCACTTACGCGCTAGCCGCTAACGTGCTAGCCGCTCTGCTGTCTCTCTCTATCATTTTACACAGACAAATTCAAATTAACTGACAATAACTGCTGATATATGCCGCATTATAGGCACAGCAACAGCAGATTTAAACACAGACAACACAGATTGACGGTCACCACAGAAAATGTCTTGCTTGAGTTGTCTGTATTAATGTCTGTCAGTTAGTGGCTAGTGCTAATGCGCTAGCTGCTCTGCTGTCTCTCTCTGTCATTTTACACAGATAAATTCAAATTAACTGACAATAACTGCTAAGATGGCCGCCGCCGGGCAGTTAGTGCAGCAGTTTGAATTTCAGTTGGAAGACAGAGAGAGAGAGAGAGAGAGAAAAAAAAAGAACCACGCCTCAAACAGGAAGGATATCTGGCCAAACTGTATTTCCAATCATTGAACTGACTTAAGTTTGGGCATCTAGATATGCAGTTTGTGTGTAAAATGAAGAAATATGACCTAGACCAAGACTATAATACTCACAGCTTTCGTAGACAAATCGCAGCGAGAAGACAAATATTCCTACGTTTTTATGTAGTGGGGGTCCTCTGGCCAGTTCGGGCTGCATTAATTGCCAAAAAAGGCAATTAATGCTAGCGCTAACACCCTAACTGCTCATGTGCAGAAGGTTTGTATAAGGTCAATATAGTAGTAATGTCCTAAATGAGCTGAATCTAGCGATATAATTTTTATTTCTGTAGTCCAAAATATGTGGAAGCTGTTAGGTGTATGTGTGTGTGTGTGTGTGTGGTGTGTTTGTCTTGTCTGTCTCTGTGTGTGTGCTTGTCTGTGTGTTTGTGTTACTGTCTGTCAGTTAGAGGCTAGCGCAAATGCGCTGTCTCTTTAGACAGACAAGTTCAAATTCACTGCCACTATCTGCTAAAATGGCCGCCTAGTGTTAGCAATTAGCATGTCTTTGATTTTTAGTAGCTAGAAATTATGTTATGATTTAACACAGTCCTGTTGGATTCACTGTCAAATGAGATGACTGATATATGCCGCATTATAGGCACAGCAACAGCAGATTTAAACACAAACAACACAGATTGACGGTCACCACAGAAAATGTCTTGCTTGAGTTGCCTGTGTTAATGTCTGTCAGTTAGTGGCTAGTGCTAATGTGCTAGCTGCTCTGCTGCTCTGCTGTCTCTCTCTATCATTTTACAGAGACAAATTCAAATTAACTGACAATAACTGCTTAGATGGCCGCCGCCGGGCAGTTAGTGCAGCAGTTTGAATTTCAGTTGGAAGACAGAGAGAGAGAGAAAATGCTGAGACCATGCCTCGAACAGGAAGGATATCTGGCCAAACCGTGTTTCCAATCATTGAACCGACTTAAGTTTGGGCATCTAGAGACTTTCCCGATCGTCTAGATATGCAGTTGTGTGTAAATGAAGAAATATGACCTATTAAATCGATTCAAAGAAAGGTGACTTCTGCTTTCCTCCAGAAAATCTCCCGCCTTTTTAACATAGCAGTCTATGGGCCGGTGGATGGGTCCCGGTGGCGTATCTCTGTGTCTCAGGCCAAAACTATAATACTCACAGCTTTCATAGACGAATCGCAGCGAGAAGACAATTTTCCTACGTTTTATGTATAAATCATATCTGTAGTCTGATATTTGTGGCCACAGGAGCAGTTTATGTTTTATTTTTTGACCGATTTTTTCTCTCCTCCACACTCTGGCTGATGATGTCATCCACTCTGGCGAAAACATTCCGCGCAATACACACCCATTATAAACCCTGAAATTTGACCAAAAACCTTCTCACCTTTGAGCTTTGATAGTTTAAAAACGGTAAAAGGTGTCGATAAGTGAAGTGAATAGATGAAGAGAAGGCAAGAGTACCTCAATGGTAGTTTAAATGAAGTCTCTCAGTGAAAGTATGCCAGAGCAGTTCATTTTTGAAAATGTCTAATTTTTGTTTTTTTCTGGCTTTTCCATTCTTATGGGAAATTTTCCTCGTTTTTTTGGGGGAAATATTCGCGAAAATTTCACGAATTTCTTACACACTTAGTAGCACTCAATTCGGGATGAAAACACACGTTTTGTTAATTTACTTGTTGGGGGTCCCCTGGCCCGTTCGGGCTGCATTAATTGCCGAAAAAGGGCGGAAAATGAATAATAAAACTGCCATGAAACACGCAGAAGAACAATAGTGCCTCGTGTCGCAGGCACTCGGCACTAACTAGAAAACTGCATTTCCTGTGGAAATACAGTGTGGGGGCCCTCTGCTGCCCGTCGTTGCACGGCGTTCCCCCACCTCTCTCTCCCCACATTCCTGTCACTCTTTAGCTGTCTCTATACAATAAACCTTGAAAAGGCCAAATAATACATATCTAAAAAATGTGAAATAAGCTGAAAACAGTAGAATAGTATGAAGTGGTACAATGTTGTGTAATACTGTAGAAATTTGTATGAAAAGGTAGAATTGTAGAAAATATTAGAATAGTATAAGAAAGCGTGAAATTAGCTGAAAAAAGTAGAATAGTATAGGAAAGCATGAAATTAGCTGAAAAAAGTAGAATAGTAGGATAAAGTGTGAAACAGTCTCAGAGAGACTGAGACAGCCTGGCAAGGTGTTGAAGCCAGGCTATACAGAGGATACCCCCTACTCTGGATAATAATTGACCATTATTATTTTAATCAGTAAACATTGTGTTGTACTAGTTTTGAGTTTATCTTTGCACGTTTCAATAATTTAGTTCAGTTAACAGTTTAGATTTAGTTCCTTTAGTTCATTACACAGTACACAGGATTGTGATAACTGTAATATGTTTTCATGACACCGGAATGAAGACAACGCTGTGGTTGAGAGATGAAAATCGGGTCCAGCAGTGTGTTTTTCTCTGTGGTTGCGTCAGTGATGAGCTGTGCATATCCCCTGGACTGAAACAACTCCAGTATTGGCTTACTTCCACCAGCTAAGAAATTCTCATTGAAATCGCCGCAGACAATGATAGGTTGATAATCCATGATCTCTAATCAAATCAAATCAAATCAAATCAAATTTTATTTATATAGCCCAAAGTCACAAAACACATTTTGCCTCAGAGGGCTTTACAGTCTGTACAGGGAGTGACACCCTCTGTCCTTCGACCCTCGGTTCGAGTGAGGAAAAACTTGCCCACAAAAAAACCCTTTTAACAGGGAAAAAATGTGGAAGAAACCTCAGGAAGAGCCACAGAGGAGGGATCCCTCTTCCAGGACGGACAGACGTGCAATGGATGTCACATGTACAGAACAATCAACACAAACATATTGTACAATTACAATGAATTACAATAGATGGTAGAGTTAATTACAGTAGCAGTGGAATCTGTGATAGAGGTAGAGATAGACAGATGCACAACAGCAATAAGTCATTAACCAACTAAGCTGTAGTGGAGATGGTAGCAATGACAGTAATGCTATATATTGTGGACGTCAGCAGCAGATCACAGCAGCAGTCACGATCCATGAGAACCTGCTGGACGAGAAAGCACAGAAACTCCGGGGAAGAAGTTTAGTTAGAAACATGCATTGATGATAATGATGATTGGAGAGAGAGAGAGGGAGTGAGAGAAGGTTTTCAGCAAAGGGACGTCAAGTGGACGTCAGCAGCTGACCACAGCAGCAGCCACGATCCATAAGAACCTGCTGGATGACAAAGCACAGAAACTTCGGGGAAGAAGTTTAGTTAGTAACATGCATTGATGATAATGACGATTGGTGGGAGAGAGGGAAGGAGGGAGAGGGAGAGAGACAGAGAGAGAGAGAGAGAGAGAGAGGGAGAGGGAGGGTTTTTCAGTAAAGGGAGATGTGACTACATCTTCAACCAATACCATGCCTGACGGCATAACCCAGATAACCCCGGCAGTCTAGTCCTATGGCAGCATAACTAAGGGAAGGCCTGAGCCAGCCCTAACTATAAGCTCTATCAAAAAGGAAAGTCTTAAGTCTACTCTTGAAGGTGGTGCCTCCCGAACCCAGAAAGGTAGTTTGTTCCACAGAAGAGGAGCTTGATAGCCGAAAGCTCTGGCTCCCTGTCTACTTTTGGAAACTATAGGAACCACAAGGAACCCAGCATTCTGAGAGCGCAGTGGTCTAGAGGGGTAGTAAGGTACTATGAGTTCTTTTAGATATGATGGTGCCTGGCCATGAAGAGCTTTGTAAGTAAGGAGAAGAATTTTAAATTCTATTCTAGATTTAACAGGTAGCCAATGCAAGGAAGCCAAAATGGGAGAGATGTGATCTCTGATCTTGGTTCCTGTCAGAACACGTGCAGCAGCATTCTGAATTAGCTGCAAGGTCCTAAGAGACTTATTGGGGCAGCCTGATAATAAAGAGTTACAGTAGTCCAGCCTAGAAGTAACAAATGCATGGACTAGTTTTTCTGCATCCGCTTGGGACAGGATGCGTCTGATTTTGGTAATGTTGCGTAAGTGGAAGAATGCAGTCTTTGAAATTTGTTTTATGTGGGAATTAAAGGCCAAATCCTGATCAAAAATGACTCAAGATTCTTTACGGTGGAGCTGGAGGCCAAGATGATCCCGTCTAAGGTAGCCAAGTCTCCGGACAAAGAGTTTCTGAGGTGTTTGGGTCCAATTATAAGAACTTCAGTTTTATCCGAGTTCAACATCAGAAAATTGTAGGTCACCAATTTTTATATCCCTAAGGTACGCTTGCAGTTGGCTAAATGATTGGTTTCATCAGGCTTGAATCGATAAATATAATTGGGTGTCGTCAGCATAACAATGGAAATTAATAGAGTGATTCCTAATAATGTTCCCTAGAGGAAGCATATATAGACTGAATAGAAGTGGCCCTAGTACTGAACCTTGTGGTACTCCATGGCAGACTTTGGTATGCATGGAGGATTCATCATTGACGTGGACAAACTGAGATCGATCTAAGAAATATGACCTAAAACCAGCTCAGGGCGGTTCCTTTGATGCCAATCTGATGTTCCAATCTCTGTAAAAGAATTTGATGGTCTATGGTGTCAAATGCAGCACTAAGATCTAACAGGACAAGTACAGAGATGAGTCCTTTGTCTGATGCCATTAGGAGATCGTTTGTGACTTTGACTAGTGCGGTCTCTGTGCTATGATGGACTCTAAATCCTGACTGAAAATCCTCGAATAAACTGTTCTTATGAAGAAATTCACACAGCTGATTAGCTACAGCTTTCTCAAGTAGCTTAGAAAGAAAGGGAAGGTTTGATATCGGTCTATAATTGGCTAAGACCTCTGGATCTAGAGTGGGCTTTTTAAGAAGAGGTTTAATTACAGCTACTTTAAAGGACTGTGGTACATATCCTGATAATAAAGACAGATTAATCATATCCAGTAAAGAAGGGCTAACTAACGGTAAAATATCCTTGAGCAGCCTGGTTGGAATGGGGTCTAGGAGACAGGTTGTAGACTTAGATGAAGAAATTATCGAAGTTATTTGATGAAGGTCAATGGGAGAAAAACAGTCCAAATATGTATCAGGTTTTGCAGCTGATTCCAAACTTGCTGTATCAGAATGCAGATCAGTGCCAGTCGAAGGAAGGCATGATGTATTTTGTCTCTAATTAGTTCTAATTTTATCATTAAAGAAGCTCATGAAGTCATTACTAGTTAGACCCAGAGGAGTAGATGGGTCAATAGAGCTGTGGTTCTCTGTTAGCCTGGCTACAGTGCTGAAGAGAAACCTGGGTTGTTCTTGTTTTCCTCTATTAAGAAGAGTAGTAGGCTGTTCTGGCATTACGGAGAGCCTTCCTGTAGGTTTAAGATTATCTTGCCAGACTAAGCGAGATTCTTCCAGTTTAGTGGCACGCCATTTACGTTCAGAGTTACGTGCCACTTGCTTTAATTTACGAGTCTGCTGGTTATACCATGGTGCTAACCTCCTCTGTTTAATTATCTTCTTTTCAGAAGTGCAATAGAGTCAAGCGCTGTCTGTAATGACCCTGTAGTACTCTCCAACAAGATGATCTATTTGTAAGGGGCTAATGGAGGCAGACAAGTCCTCTGCTACATTGAGACATGGCATTGAATTCAATATTGAAGGAATCAATTCCTTGAATTTGGCAACAGCAGTGTCAGATAAACATCTGCTGTAAGAGTTTCTACAAAAAGGCTTATAGTCCAATAATATGAATTCGAAGGTTATTAAAAAATGGTCAGAAAGAAGAGGATTCTGTGGATAGACTATTAGATGATCAAGTTCAATGCCATATGAGAGAACGAGATCAAGAGTGTGGTTCAGACAATGAGTCGGTTTATTTACACTCTGACAGAAGCCAATTGAATCTAATAAAGAGATAAATGCAGTACTAAGACTATCATTGTGGTTGTCCACATGAATATTAAAATCACCTACAATGATTACTTTATCTGTTTAAGGATCAAGCCTGATGCAAATTCTGCAAATTCAGATAAAAATTCAGAGTAAGGGCCAGGAGCTCTATATATTATAACAAATAGTATTGGCTGTACCATTTTCCATGTTCGGTGAGTGAGGCTAAGAACAAGACTTTCAAATGAATTATAATTTAGTTTAGGTTTAGGATTTATTAATAGACTTGAATCAAATATGGCTCCAACTCCACCACCACCTCGACCATTACTTCGAGGAATATGAGTATTACAATGACTGGGAGGGGTGGATTCATTTAAGCTAACATATTCACCCTCCTGCAGCCAGGTTTCAGTGAGACAAAATAAATCAATATCATAATCAGATATTTAATTCATTGACTAAAAGAGCTTTAGAGGACAAGGACCTGATATTCAAGAGTCCACATTTAATGCTCTTATTTTGGACTGGTGGAGATGTTGATTTAATTTTTATTAAGTTTTTATGATGAACTCCTCTTCTGTTTGTTTTATCTTTAAACAATGTAGGTGGACGGGGGACAGACACAGTTTCTATACTAAAGTATTGGGTGGGCAGCTGCTCTAATGGAGGCGCAGAGAAGCGGTAAGACTGCAGCTCTGCTTCCTGGTCTCAAACTCTGGGTTGTCACGGTTTTGGTCGTCTAATAAATTGGTCCATATTTCTAGATATGAGAGCTGCTCCATCCAAAGTGGGATGGATGCCGTCTCTCCTAATCAGACCAGGTTTTTCCCCAGAAAGGTGTCCAATTGTCAATGAAGCCCACATCGTTTGCTGGACACCACCTCGACAGCCAGCGGTGAAATGACGACATGCGGCTAAACATGTCATCACTGGTCACATTGGGTAGGGGTCCAGAGAACACTACAGAGTCCGACATCGTTTTGGCGTATTCACACACCGATGATACATTAATTTTTAGTGACCTCCGATTGGCGTAACCGGGAGTCATTACCGCCGACGTGGATAACAATCTTACTGTATCTACGTTTAGCCTTAGCCAGCAGTTTCAAATTTGACTCGACGTCGCCCGCTCTGGCCCCCGGGATGCATTTGACTATGGCCCCCGGTGTCGCTAACTTCACGTTCCGCAAAATGGAGCTGCCAATGACCAGAGTTGGCTTCTCAGCGGGTGTGTCGCTGAGTGGGGGAAAATCTGTTTGAAACGTGAAGCGGTTGGTGGTGTACCGTGGGCTTCAGCTTGGGGCTATGCCTCTTTCGGGCAGTCACCCAGCCTCCCGGCTGCTCGGGAACTACCAGGGAAGGGCTAGCTGAAGCTACCTTCGGTGGTACCCGCACCGGCTACAGGGGACTGGCTAACTATAGCAGCGACTGACTGTTCTGTGGCGCGGTACCGTGCCTCTAACTCACTGAGCCTCGCCTCCAAATCTACAAATAAACTACATTTATTACAGGTACCATTATCACTAAAGGAGGACGAGGAGTAGCTGAACATGTGGCACACAGGGCAGGAGAGACGAGGAGAGGAGAGAGGAGAGCAGAGAGGAGGAGAGAGGAGAGAGGCCATTGCTATAGCTAGGCGAGAGTGTGACTAAGAGAGACAGGTAAAACTATCAGATTGCAGTTACTAGAGTTTAAGAAACCTGTTCGTGAAGACAGAACAAGTCTTAAGGCAGTGTAGAGTTACGTAGACAGTCACTGATGTGAAAAAAATACACGAAAAGTTGTTTAGGTGAGCAGAGCAGAGAGCACCGTGGCAGTAACACCGATAACCGGAAGTAACAGAATACGCTTACCGCAAAGCACGTCCAGGTGTCGCACAAGAGATAGAGGAGCTCTAGTGACTCTAAAAGACTTTGCAGGTTTGACAGAAATGATGTCACGTTGTAGTCTGGAGGTCTGTACACAACTGCAATCAGTGCATGCACTGGGGTTTCAATCTTCAAGGCCAAGAACTCGAGGTCAGTTACATTATGCACATACTGTTTTTCATGAACTTGGAAGTGGTTCTTTACATAAACAGCAACTCCACCACCGCCTCTGGTAGACAGTTCTGTGATTTTTGTGTAAGATACGTTTCTGTTCCTCTTGTACATTCTGCCCTCTAGCTGGAGACTCTGTGCAGCAAAGGAGCCTTGTAGGTGAGTTTCTGTTAGACACAAGACATCTGTAAGACACAGTTCGTGGTGGCTCTTCATGTCATCTTTGACTGACGCACAGGTGGTAACTGATAGAAATCGCCAACTGCTAATACTGACATTCCTCCAAAGGGTCTCTGTGTGCCTTTTATCTGTTTCAGTCTGGCATCTACATATGCAAAAAGGGGCTTTGAGACCATGGACACTTCATCAATAATAATGATTTCTGCGTTTACAAGTTCAGATCGGACTTCATCCAGTTTGTTACCAAGTATTTGAAATGGGAGTTTTAGGCTTCTGGGCAGCTTGAGGAGAGAGTGGAGAGTTGTACCCGATATATTAAAGGCTGCAGTTCCAGTGAAGGCAGTCAACAGTACAGTAGGGTTTGATATGTCAGTGTCCTCAGCACGTCTTGGTAGTTTGTACAGTATCTTAGATGCTTCAGAGTAGATGCATTTGACCAGATGTGACTTGCCTGTTCCAGCACCACCGTTTATGTCGAAAAAAAACTGCTCTGGATTTTGGCCACAGACGTGCTTAATGCACCAATCTCTAACTGCATAGAATACACATGCCTGTTTCCGGTTCAGATTCTGATACATTTGACGTAACAGTGTAGGGTCAATTGCAGGAACCTCTCTAATAGCTCTGACTTCTGATAAGTATTAGCCTGTTGAGCATAATCTGGTACATCATCTTGTTCATTTTCATGATCTGGTTCTCTTGCTTCATGTTCTTCAATACACTCCAATCTCAGTAGTTCAGATTCAGGTGCCAGATTACACCATTCATCAATCACGCCTCTGTTCTGTTCAAACTCTTCTATTGCATTCTCAATTTCTTCACTGTTTTTCTCATATTTCTTTTGGTTTCGCTTGACAATGTGTTGGACATACTCGGGATGGTTAGAACTTGGTAGTTGAACCACACCACTGTTGTAAAAGGACTGATATGTAGGTAAATGCTGTCTTTCAGTTCTAGGTCTGACCTGTAAGGAAGGTAGAGTTTTAGCAACGTGCCATAAAACTGCTCAGGATATTTTTCCTGCGATGTTCGGTGAAATCTGATAACAGCAGGCTTATCGGTTTCTCTCTTCTGGACAAATCCCATCTCATTTAGCAAGCGGAAAACATTTTTACCTTTGCTCTGTTGGCCATAGACAAATCTGCAAGTAGCTGCAAAGTCTGCCATGCACATGTTCTCAATTCTGGTGTCTCGGGTCTGGCTTTGTATTTATCTGTCAAAGAAGTCATCCACACATTTTCACTCTCTGCTGTTGTGCTTTCCAGGTAAGACATCGGGCGACTCATTTTCACTGCATTGTCATCTGTTGGTATGAATACAACACCACGTGAGCACTTTTTCATCTTAATACCGCATGCACGGGTCACACACTCTTGAGCACTGACTTCTCTCTTTTTGGAGTAGGCCTGCATAATTTCCCTCATTTCATCACATTCATTGACATTGTCTCTGTTGGAGTCTTGAATGAGTGTTTTCAGATACTGGCTTACAGAGTTTTCACTTTTGCATATGTATGTGCATATGTAATGAATTAAACTGTAATAATTGAGTATGTATTGCACGTCAATGTTGCCGTTCCAGGCTTCGAGTATGTAAGGGTTGTATCCATTTACCCAGCAGTCTTTTGGGTCACGCTTCATTATCACTGCATTGGATTGGTTTATTATGTTCAGGCATTGCTCATACTCATCATGTGTTAAATTACATCGAGCTAGGAGCTGGTCTAAACTCAGGGAGGCAATTTCAGGTTCGTTGAGCAGAAGGTTTAGAGGTGCAAGCTTTGTCTTTGCTGTTTCCAGTGACAGTGATGAATCATCATCGTCCAAACGTCTTGTTATCATTGTCTCTCTACACGGTGGTTTGGGAAATCCAAAACGGCACCCAGACCTTGCACTTTTGAAACATGTCCTTGAGTGGTTCTTGCTGTGTATTTGCACTTCTGTGACTTTCTTGTACAGTTCAGGTTGTGTATCTGGGTCAGGAAGCTGAGCTGAAATGTATTTAGACACAAAATCACATACAGTCTGATCACTGTCTTCCTCAAACACTGGTGCGCCTTCTACCCAAAGCAAGCAGTGTATATGTGAACTTCCTCTGTGCTGAAACTCTAAGCGGTAAAAGTAGTCAACAACTTTGCTGAGGGGTTGTGCTGGAGACAAAATTAAATCTCTGTATAAGGCTTCAACGCGTTTGTAAAACATGTGCATCGCTGTCACAGGATTGCTTTGCAATATCTCGCACTTTGTTGCCCAGTCAAGCTCATCAAAGTTAACTTCTTTGCCTTGCTGAGATTTGATTGCTTCAATTACTTCAGGCCAACTGCAGAATGGATGCTGCAGAAAACGTACAGAAAAATGTGGGATTACCTAGTCTGATCATAGCAAAAAGATCTCTTGTTGTTTTCTCCCAATAGGCTGGTGTACCTCTGAGTGGCTGCATAAATCTGACTGCATCTTTATTTCTCACTAGTCTTTCAACCTCGTATCTGTTTTGCAACATTCCTGATGTTATCTTTCGTCCATCTCTGGTGAAAGGCTTTCCTTTGCGTAACTGTATTGTCATGCTCGAAGTGGCCAAGTGTATTTCAGTCACAAACTGTGCAAAGAACAAATAGTTAGTGTCTCTTGCAAACCGATCATCAATGCCAAATAGCCTTGTTTTGAAGTAACTACTAGGTGTTAATTTAATATGTCTCTTTTAATCCAGTGTGTTTTTACCAATGGGGAACTGAACAGGAAAAGCCATGGCCTCAAGTTTAGGTGTTCTGAAAAAGCTGATTGGACTATTTCTTTCTGCAGGGGCAACAGAGTATATTCCTTCACTGAAACACAATATGTCCTCTGAAACATCACGTGGCTGAAGGCACGATTCTAGAGCAATTCCACCATTTGGCATGTCACCTTCTTGGTCTGCATCATTTCTCTGATCAAGTTGTTCATTGTCATCACAAAACAAGATGTCATTGTTTTCATTTCCTGACTCACACAGTGCACTACTTTCACACCTGTCAATTTCCATCAAATCATCTTCATCATAGTCATCGTCATCCATGTTCATATCTATGTTGTTGTCATCATCATCATCAGAAAGTGTTGGGTCACATAACTCAGCGTCATCTCTGATAGTTACATCTTCATACTGTGGATGAATAAGTTTGAGTTTATGCAGTGCCTGCACAAGTTTAGACCAGGTTACAGACTGGAACAGCTGATGACCTTTGTAACATAAGCGTCTTTTCAGTTTTACTCTCAAGACTTGAGACTGACCTCTCAGACTGGGCAGACAATTGACTGTCTCTGTCACTTCAGATGGGACACATACAACATTACCACGTATTGCTCTCTGCTGGCCTTTGGGAAGAGGAATAATTTTGGCAAATGTCATACACTTGGCTATCAGATGTCTCTCCAATATGTTGAGATCAGACAGTTCAGGTGGGATGACAGCAAGCTCCAAGTTGTTAGCTACAGCGAGGGTTGGCATGGCACCATTTTTAAGATGAGTATGACAGGTTGAACAAATCCATTCTCTACTTCTCTCATCAGGTACCTTGCACTGTTGTTCATTGCTGCAATCATGGTCACAAATATGGACGTACTTTCCTGTCAAGCATGCTGCAACCACGTCTGGATTTTTCACATAGTGAGACCTTGTGCAGAGTTGTACTTGGTTTGGAAATGCTGCTTTATGATGTCATGGCCCGGCTCTAGAGCCGTGACAAACACAAAGAGATGCGCAGGTTGAAGGCCAAAATTCAGAAAATTTATTGTAACAAACTCAACACAAACAACTTTTACCGAAGAAAACAACCAAAGTAACAATGGGGTATGTTGATCAGTCAATCAGTGGTGAGAGTGCATGTGTGCATGAGTGGAAATGGGTAGGTGTGGGATGTTGTGTGTAATGAAAAAGAAGAAATCACAAAACCATGAGGCAACCTGGAGAGGTGTCTGGAGCCTGCCAGGAAGAGAGAGAGAGAGAGAGAGAGAGAGAGAGAGAGAGAGAGAGAGTTAATGGGTGGAGCTTTTATGCCCTCCCTAACCAGGGCCCAAGTACTTCCACCAATCAGCTGGGTATAGGAGCACACCCTCAAGTTACCCAGGGAACCGTCACAATGACAAACTGTGCACACATAAGTGGGACCTGCCTTTATTTGAGATCTGAAAATGGATATGGCACGTTTGATTAGAGAGTTGTCATTCTCTATGGGACTCTCACATGTTGGTCTATTAATTAGTCTGTATTTTCTTTTTATTTTCAACGCACACCTCATGCTATGCATCGTCCTAAATGTGAGATTGTTAGCATACCTGTCTCTCATTCGTTGTCTCATTAATTCTCTGTGTCTAGCTCTGAATGCTTGGTCATGTTCAGAACGTTGAGTGATATAAGATTGCTGCCTGTTCCTGAAATCAAGATTTTCTCTGTACTGGTTAGTAATGTACTGTTTTTGTCTCTTCCTGAAATCAAGACTTTCTCTGTACTGGTTAGTAATATACTGTTTTCTCTTCTGTCTAAACTGAACATTTTCTCTGTATCGGTTAGTTGCATGAAGTATTTTCTTTTGCCGTATGTCAGTCGATTCGATATTCGTTGGTAACATATTGTTGCTTTCTTTGTCTAACTTTTTCTTCAGAGTACTTTGTGTATGAGTATGATCTTTTCTTTGCTTTATGGGTTTCATTGGAAGCATACTTTACCTTATCTTTTCTCTTTTGATTCTCCTTGCTTTGTGACAGTTTTTCAGAGAGCATTAGTCTCCTCTTATATTTTCGCCTTGCCTGTTTACCAAGTTTTGACAGTTTCCGAGATATGTCATGCAAGACATTATCATCCAATGCAAAAGTTGATACAGCAGCATAGTGAGGGCAACATATGAAAATCTGGGAACTAAATCCTTACCAAGAAATTTCTTCACAATTGTGTTTAGGAAGGTGTGTAATATCATGTCTTAAAATGTTGAAATTCAACTCCCGTGGGAAACCTCCTAAAAAATTGGTCAAAGTTGGGGTACTTGTAACCGATTTTTGAAAAATCGAAAATGTTAAATTTGGCTTTAAGTAACTTGTGAGGGGTCAAACTAGGGGTTTTTCATGGTTCTGAGTTGATTGCAAGCATTAGTTTTTCACTAAAACCACTCCTTAGTGCAAAAACAGCCACCCCAACTTTTCCCTCTCACTGCATTTTCAGCCATTATTCACGAATAAAGGGTTCAAAACCCACGCCCCGCCTCCACAAAAACAATAAAAATAACCCAGTTAACACTATGAAAAATTCTATCTTTTTTTCTATTTGTCTAAAGCAATAGCCTCATGGCAATGTAATAATTGTTAGGGCAGTATTGGGGTACCTGTAACCGATTTTTGAAAAATGAAAATGTTAAATTTGGCTTTAAGTAAGTTGTGAGGGGTCAAACTAGGGGTTTTTCATGATTCTGAGTTGATTGCAAGCATTAGTTTTTCACCAAAACCACTCCTTAGTGCAAAAACAAACATTTGAATTTGAAAAGTAGCGTTATTCGTTCATTTCAGTATCTTGCATAATACTGATCCACTCTGCCACACACCTCATGTGTCAATGTCTGAGTCTTCTCCAAACTGAACATCATCATGAACACAATTCTTGCACATAATGCCTTTACAAACTCCACATGCCGAGATACACCTGACACCATCCTTTTTGCAGCTGCACCGGCAGTCGCTGCAATCTCCATTTCAATTGCAGACTGTGAACTGAAGAAGCTCCTCAGGAGCCATGGGGTCTAGTGTTGGAACTGGCTCATATCCCTGAACACCTAATGTCCATCCATAGTCACTAGGGTCCAAAGACATGCTCTTAAGAAGGATCCAGTCCCGGGTTTGTATATAGGCATGGAGAGAGTGCTGTGCTCTCTGTTGGAGTCTTTGGTTTGATCACTCCAGCTGCTGCTCTCTGTGAGAACATGCTGTATTGAATTGAATTGAATTGAGTGAGTGGTAGCTTGACTCATTTTGTCCAGGTTAGGATCGTTGAGGTTCACAAATGCCACAGGCTTCAACTCATAGTTACAAGAGGAGTTTGTTTCCAATGTCTTGTGACTACTACTTTATGAGTCTGTCAATCATATCACTGAGATGCGTGAATGTCACCATAACTGCAGTACCAGGAGCACGTGAGTCAAGAGGTAGGGGCAAACCTTTCACTGTTCTGGGGTGTGGGTCAAAGAAATCGTATCTGCCAGACATGGTTCTGAATACTGCAATGCAATATGATACCTGTGGTACATGTGTTGCATCGAGTTGAAATACCTGTTTTACACTTGCATTAGAAGTCACAGACATCTTTGCTTTTCCACTGTTCTGAGGACCAACACATTCTGCTTGTTCAGTTGTTGAAGCACAGCGAAACTCATGAAACTTCTGGTAGTGCAGTTTTGCAGCTTCGGACCTCTTACCCTTTTTCGGCATTGTTGTTTTGCTTAAATCAAGATATTAGACACAACAATAGTGATGACAAAAGATGACAGTGCAGTCAATGCAAAATAACTGATAACAATTAATGTAATGTATTTAGTGGTGTTTTACAGTTATATACTTACAAAAGTCAAGTAAACAAGAGGAGATGGGACAGAAAGTTAGAGAGAGCTTTTTTCAATTGTTAGACAGAGTGTAAAGAGTAGAGGGACAGCAAGTTAGAGAGAATTCTTAACTGACAGACAGAGGAGATGGGACAGAAAGTTAGAGAGAATTTCAAATTGATAGGGGACAAGAGAGAAGCTGGACCATATGTGATATTCTAATAATGTATATTACTGCAGTTACCTGTGGTTCTACTATATGTAATAAGTAGCATTTCAAAGACACAATGAAAAAGTTACAGTATTTTATATTTTGTTCATATTAATTTTCATTTGCTAATATTTGTAGCAATTCCGTAATTGAGATAAGATGTGAAACAGCAACAAGACATTCTAAACTCTAAACTAACAAAATATCAGGGTAGTGTCATCATAATGGATTTGCATTTACTGGAAGTTAATTGAACATACACACCTGAGAGCCATTACTAGTGAGCTGTTAAGACGCCAGTTGCTTCATTTTATCCTATTAATGTTAGGATTAGCTAATGCTAACTGCTAGTTATGTCTGGCGGATCATGTCTGGCGATCGACCGGTCGATCGCGATCGACGTATTGGGCACCCCTGATATATTATATATGGATTACAAATATACACAAGTAATAATATTATTATTTCTACTTACCAACCAAAGTGCAGGGCTGGAATTATGTTCGTTAGACTGTGATGGACCGGATCATGTCTGGCGATCGACCGGTCGATCGCGATCGACGTATTGGGCACCCCTGATATATTATATATGGATTACAAATATACACAAGTAATAATATTATTATTTCTACTTACCAACCAAAGTGCAGGGCTGGAATTATGTTCGTTAGACTGTAGACAGAAAACAGTGTTACACAGCTGCATGCATGAGGCATGTTTAATACATGTTTAATAATTTCACTTAACACAAAGATTGGCGTGCAGCTAGTATTTTATTTCCTTGGTTTTTGGATTTCCTGGTCTTAGTGTGGTAGCTATAGTAATACTACTAGTAGTATAATAGCTTAGGTTGGTGAATAACACATGTGCTGATGTTTTGTGGAAATAAATCTATAATTGGTGGTTGCACCAAAGCCATATTTGCACTGTGGAAAATGTTAGCAGTTAAAAGAGAAATCAAGGTTACTCACCATCTCACAAACACTGGCAGGTGCTGCGAGAAGCCCCTGGCTGCCGCCCGCAGATCGGGGTGTGCATCAACATTGAGCCACATTGAGCCATGCCCACGTGGAGCCCCGCCCACTTGTCCCCACATTGGACCACCGAAGAAGAAAGTGTGCAGACGAAGAAGTTTGCAAAACGGAGGTAAGCAAGATATCTGTTTTGTTTAGACATGCTTTGCTATATTTGTGACAGAGGAAGGAAGTAACACTATTTTATTTGTGAAACAGGTTATGCTCTGCTCTTGCATTCTACACTTTGATAATCCACTGTGTTCTTAGTTCCTAAATTACCAGTCCGTAATCTGGTGTAAACTACGGAGCATTTTACCGTTAGGCTGACCGAGTACTTTTGACGCGATATGAGACTGTAGTCAAGCCAGTAGCTCCAACATTGCAAATGCAGATAGATTACAGACTGCACATAGACGTAGACGATTGAGAAAGTCAGCGCTAACCTACTACAGAATGTGGTTTTCAAAACAAAAATTCATTAAAAAGCCGGATCTCATAAAACAGGTGTTGTACTATGCCCCTACACCCATTTTTATATATGAGAATTTAGCTCAATAGCTTCAAGGTCATGTGTTTTTAATCACAATTTGACAGTCCTCGTTTATTTTGAAAACTAGATTCGCGCTGACTTTCTTAGTTTTTTGTTATTTTGTTGTGATACTTACATGGTAAGGAGCAAACCTATTAACAAAGAGAAGCAAGTTTAACAATTCAGGTAATTTTGTGATAAGTAGATTTAAAAAGATGCCGTTCATATAAGCATTAGATCCAATATCAAAATATATATCATCAAATCAATGAATATATCATCCAAATATTTAGTAAGTATATAGTAATCTACAAGAACGATCAAGAATAAGTGCTTGTGTTTACTGAATAAAACAGAAGATCAGGATATGAAAGAACGATCATTTCACGATAGTGGTGTGTATATATATATTTTTAAAAAAGTGGTATCTGATCAGTTGTATTGGGCCAGTCTGGGCCAACAATACCAGGGCTGATTATTTGTCCCAGTCCAGCGGCAGCTGTCATGTTAGCAGACAGTCAGATGTTCTTTCTCGTGGAGACAAACGACAAATGAATCAACATTTGTAGTTGAGGTGAAAAATTCTTTAATATTTTTGGTCTTGTGGATTTCTAATTATTTTGTGTCTATTCTTTTCCTCTCTGATATGTAGAGACATGTCTGTATACTCTTGGAAGGGGATACACCAACCATATACCAATGCACCAACAGTGGACTATTCCACTGCCCCTTTTGCAAATATGCGGCTGCAGCAGCACTGGTGGACTACCATATAAAAGAGGTCCATCATGTCACAGAGAGTCATTTCTCTGATTTCATTAAACCAGTATACTAAAAATCAAAGCCAGAAGAACCACAATCTGTTTCCTTTCTAGAGGAGGCTGATAACATGACAGGACTGGGAACAGGGAGCGAGGTATGTTTCCTGTTATGGGCTTTTTTTTTTTTTTAAATTTGACTTCTCCAACCCTTACTTGTACTTAATTGTTTTCTTTATTTTTGATTAGGAGGATGCACTGCTTTAGGACACCATAGAGGCAGCAAAGTGGTGTGCCACAAAAACATTCAAGGGGAAACTTCCCCTTCCCAAAGTCATGTCAATGAACAAGGAAGGTCACTTGAGAGCAGTGCAACTCCTTCGAATGTCTGAAGGCCTGGGTGAGGAGGAGAATGAAAGGGTCTGGAACCTTTCGTCTTCCTATTCAGTCTGCAGGAAGACTATGAGGTCTTCTGCAGGGAAATTATGGACACGAAACATATGCAGGCATTTTCTGATTTTGAGGTGTAGGCTGTCTGGTCTTTGTCTTTTGTTTCCTGTTTTTTTCTCCATGAATCATTAAGATTAAGTTTTGTTCCTATTTTATTTTGAAGTTCAAGTTCATTGTCCTGTTTTCCTGCTCCTGTTTGTTGTTCAAATTCAGTGTCCTGTCTGTTCGTCTAAGATTAAGACAGGATTAAAATATATATACATATCCCAGTGTATATTTTTTTCTTTTTTTAAACCGTTATAAAAACAAATAATATGCTCAATGTGGGGTATGTGTCAGGGGTACTTGGGGGTGCTGCGCTGTGGCCCAGTAAAAATTAATTGATGCGTTCAGGGGCACTTGGGCATTCTGGTGTCAGGCGAAAAAGCTTGTAAAATCATACAAAATGTGTGTATTTACATACATAGCCTGCAGTGTATCATAGTACTGAAGTCCTAATTATTAATTTATTCATATTTTGTCTCGGTTTTCTCGTGTTAACGAGTTCATTTTCTTGGGATGTTGCGATAACCAGACTTCTCGGGAGATAACGAAACGATGTTCTTGCGATATTTTTCGAGACTTTGCCCGGGGTTTGCTCGATTGATAGATAGATAGGATCTTGAAGTGGATATGCTGCTTTGTTGAAGGTGTTGCAGGACGTGAAGGTGTTGCAGGATGGTGTAACGCATTTCTTTGAGTAACTTACACTTTGTCTTCTTCCGCTTTTCTTTCTTTTGACATCCTGGCTGCACTGAATTACCAAACACACACGCGCGCATGCACAATTGGCCAATCAAACAAGAGAGAAATCAACAAATTGTTCATGTAAAATAATTAATACATTTATTAATCGGAATGATGTGATTATATGGGGGGGGGGTTATATTGGTTGGATCTGATTATTGGGGGGGTCATGACCCCCCTATCCCCCGCGTAAATTACGCCTATGATAATATATATTTTTGTATGGGATTTAAGCTCTGACTGATCCTGCCTACCCAGCCATGGACTTCACTGCACGTTACTGGGCTTCACGTTTTCATTCTCCATACACACTCGTTAATTCACAGAACACACTCATAGTGGCCTTCGCTGCACATACACTGTACTCTCAGATTCGTTCCCGGCGGCCTCATCCTCCGTAGCCATGATACGTACATCAGTGCTGGTATACGTGACTCAGGGGACGAGTGTCACATCACTGTGGAAAGCTTGTTTTTAAAGCTGGCGTATGTGAATACGTGAATACAGGAGGCTGAGGCAGACTCAACATCTGCCTCTGTCCTGTGGGAAATGTACGCGAACAGTTTACGTAGTCTGTTCGCACGCTGTCTTCAGTGGGCATCATTGAGGCACAACGCTTCTCTGCCTCCACAGTCAGGGGTTCGGGACATGTCGGAAATCCTGCCGAAATTCCCGACATGTCCCGAAACCCACCCCAAGGTCTCGCGATGCTGTTGTCGCCTGTGCAGCGATTTCGGATAGCGAAGATGGATACTTCGTATCTAAGAAGTATCCATCTATTTAATCTTGACTTTTGAGGAGAAAAAAGGTATAATTTTAACTGGGAAACCAACATGTGAATTAAAAGATTTAATACAACGGAAGGGACAAAAAATTGTGAGGACTTTTCAAACAGACTGGTAAAAGACTGGTTGTGTGGATGTAGCCAGGCTAGCTAGCTGTTCTGCTTCCCGGGCATAAGTTCGTGCAGGAGGACAGGCGCATTTCATCTACAAATAAAGTGAAGCCTAACACGGGACTCACATCGGGCGCGTAACGGCAGCGTCACGGCAGCGCCACGGTTCAGCTCCGTCCTCTGCCCGGCGTCAACTCACACCGGGCGCGAACGGCAGCGTTACGGCTGCGTAGCGAACTAGCCGTATTCACGCGAGAGCACGCGAGAATCCCGAACATACGCGAGTCCCCGCGATAAACTGTGTATAAAAGAAACAACAACAACAAACAGCTAACTTTGCTTCTCCGACGTGGGAGAGATTATAAAAGGGATCTGTTGTGTCATAAATTATTGTGTGTTGTTCCACTTCAACAATTAGTCTCTCGTTGTTCATGTTGAGACTCTTTGATTGACTGACAGATGACCTGGTGCCACCGGTCATAACGTAATGTGGACGTGAAGCTGTGATAGGCGACATGAACTGCATATTGTGTTTTATTTTAAAAGGGGGCGGAAGTGTATTATGCTGATTCTGTGTCAGATTTCCTGTCTGGTGCTATCTGCTCTGTTGAAATTGACGCGGTTTAGCAACGGCTCGCGAGTTAGGCTTAACTCACACCGGGGACGTCAGCGGCGCGTTACGGCTGCAGGGGGTTATATTGGTTGGATCTGATTATTGGGGGGGTCATGACCCCCCTATCCCCCGCGTAAATTACGCCTATGATAATATATATTTTTGTATGGGATTTAAGCTCTGACTGATCCTGCCTACCCAGCCATGGACTTCACTGCACGTTACTGGGCTTCACGTTTTCATTCTCCATACACACTCGTTAATTCACAGAACACACTCATAGTGGCCTTCGCTGCACATACACTGTACTCTCAGATTCGTTCCCGGCGGCCTCATCCTCCGTAGCCATGATACGTACATCAGTGCTGGTATACGTGATTCAGGGGATGAGTGTCACATCACCGTGGAAAGCTTGTTTTTAAAGCTGGCGTATGTGAATACGTGAATACAGGAGGCTGAGGCAGACTCAACATCTGCCTCTGTCCTGTGGGAAATGTACGCGAACAGTTTAGAAGGCTCGCGCATACGTAGTCTGTTCGCACGCTGTCTTCAGTGGGCATCATTGAGGCACAACGCTTCTCTGCCTCCACAGTCAGGGGTTCGGGACATGTCGGAAATCCCGCCGAAATTCCCGACATGTCCCGAAACCCACCCCAAGGTCTCGCGATGCTGTTGTCGCCTGTGCAGCGATTTCGGATAGTGAAGATGGATACTTCGTATCTAAGAAGTATCCATCTATTTAATCTTGACTTTTGAGGAGAAAAAAGGTATAATTTTAACTGGGAAACCAACATGTGAATTAAAAGATTTAATACAACGGAAGGGACAAAAAATTGTGAGGACTTTCAAACAGACTGGTAAAAGACTGGTTGTGTGGATGTAGCCAGGCTAGCTAGCTGTTCTGCTTCCCGGGCATAAGTTCGTGCAGGAGGACAGGCGCATTTCATCTACAAATAAAGTGAAGCCAAACACGGGACTCACATCGGGCGCGTAACGGCAGCGTCACGGCAGCGCCACGGTTCAGCTCCGTCCTCTGCCCGGCGTCAACTCACACCGGGCGCGAACGGCAGCGTTACGGCTGCGTAGCGAACTAGCCGTATTCACGCGAGAGCACGCGAGAATCCCGAACATACGCGAGTCCCCGCGATAAACTGTGTATAAAAGAAACAACAACAACAAACAGCTAACTTTGCTTCTCCGACGTGGGAGAGATTATAAAAGGGATCTGTTGTGTCATAAATTATTGTGTGTTGTTCCACTTCAACAATTAGTCTCTCGTTGTTCATGTTGAGACTCTTTGATTGACTGACAGATGACCTGGTGCCACCGGTCATAACGTAATGTGGACGTGAAGCTGTGATAGGCGACATGAACTGCATATTGTGTTTTATTTTGAAAGAGGGCGGAAGTGTATTACGCTGATTCTGTGTCAGATTTCCTGTCTGGTGCTATCTGCTCTGTTGAAATTGACGCGGTTTAGCAACGGCTCGCGTCAAAAATAGAAGTGCTACGTAAAGATAGCGCTGCGGAGCGGAGAGACGCTTCTAGGACGCTGTGTGTATGGAGAATGAAAACGTGAAGCCCAGTAACGTGCAGTGAAGTCCATGGCTGGGTAGGCAGGATCAGTCAGAGCTTAAATCCCATACAAAAATATATATTATGTAGAAGTCAGTATTAAAACCACTGCAAAGTCAGTCAAAATGCCGCTGTCAAAAATGTAGCCTAGTTATTGACATCAGCATATTATAGTGCCAATTAATTTTCAGAGAAATACATTCACCTGCATTTCTACAGGACTATTGTGTGGGGGACTCGCGTATGTTCGGGATTCTCGCGTGCTCTCGTGATCTCGCGTGAATACGGCTAGTTGCCGTAGCGCTGCCGTGACGCGCCCGGTGTGAGTTCCGTGTAAGTGTCCCCCCCACTTGTTTGCCAATGGTGCACCGACACCAAAACTTTAGTTTCCTCTCTCCTTCTTTTCAGACAGCGCAGCTCTCTCTCTGGTTATAATGTCTTCCCGTGTTGTGCTCTTATGTGAGCGATGTCATACAGTAGCTATTTTAGGCTTTTCAGACTTATTCTTGCTTAGAGGTTTAATGGTGTGTCTTATAGATGGGCCGGAGCTGTAAGTCCTATGTTGTCGAGATACAGGTGATTTCTTATTGTGCTCTTGTCTTTGGGTGCTCCTATGCTCAGCTGTAAGTCCTGTAGAAATGCAGGTGAATGTATTTCTCTGAAAATTAATTGGCACTTTAATATGCTGATGTCAATAACTAGGCTACATTTTTGACAGCGGCATTTTGACTGACTTTGCAGTGGTTTTAATACTGACTTCTACATAATATATATTTTTGTATGGGATTTAAGCTCTGACTGATCCTGCCTACCCAGCCATGGACTTCACTGCACGTTACTGGGCTTCACGTTTTCATTCTCCATACATACTCGTTAATTCACAGCACACACTCATAGTCGCCTTCGCTGCACATACACTGTACTCTCAGATTTGTTCCCGGCAGCCTCATCCTCCGCCGGCGATGTGATAGGACTTAGCTCAAGCTGCCGCTGACCTGGCTCCGAAGTCGAACTTGAGCTAGCAGCGTTATCATCCTGCTGGTCGTCTGAGCTGTGAGGTGTAGTCCTGGCACCGCTGTTTTGAGTACCATCATCTTGCTGGTCATCTTGCACCAGTCGGGTGAAAAATGTTGATTTGCTGCACCAAAGCAGCATCCTTGGCTTTTTTTCCTTTCTTTTGTTTTCTTTCGCTGAACCACAGAGCGCCCGCTTCTCCATTTAAAAAAACGCGCATTTGACCCCGTCATTGTGTCATCACACAATAGCAGTAAATCATTAACGATAGATAGATAGATAGATAGATAGATAGATAGAGAAGATGAACTGTCTGTTGTCTTTAGTAAATCCACTTAATGTGTGACAACAACACCATGATAAATTAGAAAAAATATGATAAATCCAAAAAGCTAAGTAAAAATAAGATCTTTCCCTGCCTATGTCTAGGCTAACTTTCTAGCTTAATAACAACTTTGTTTTCTGGACAGAATGATCCCACAGGATCCACAGTCATTGAACAATTAGTTTTTTTTCCCTTCACGTATTTACACATAATATTTGTAGTCAAAGCTACTTCTCAACCCTCAAAGATAGTAAGAGATTTTAAGAGAAGAGAGTTCTTCATCTCTATTGTCTGTATTTTTTTGTATGTCAAAAGTGGGTCCAGAGGCAAACAAAAAATGGAAGTATTAATACAATCAGAACATTTATTTTGAACAAAACAGCAGTCAACATAAACATCAATATTGAAGCAGTAGAAAAATGAAATAAACAGTAGAAAATGTTGAAAAACTATTTACAAAATGTGTGTGTGTTTGGTGTGTCTGTGTGTGTGCTATACATTACAAAATGTTGAAGAACTATTTACAAAATGTGTGTGTGTATGTTTGGTGTGTCTGTGTGTGTGCTATACATTACAAAATGTTGAAGAACTATTTACAAAATGTGTGTGTGTGTGTTTGGTGTGTCTGTGTGTGTGCTATACATTACAAAATGTTGAAGAACTATTTACAAAATGTGTGTGTTTGTGAGTGTGTGTGTGTCTTACATTTCTTTTTCAAGTGCCTCTGTCTGTGGCTTTACAACTTCTGCACTTAGCTGCCAATGATTTTTAGGTTTGCATTTAAAGGGGGGACTTTCTAATTTCATGAGTTCTTCCTGCAAGGGAAGCCAGATATCCTCCCTCACTTCCAAAAACGCGTCTCCTTCAATGAGGAGCTGGAGCATGCCCTCTTCCTCCATCGGTGTTGCGCCAAAGATGCCAGTTTGTATGGTGGACGTTGTGGCCTGTAGGAAAGAAACAATAGCTCAAATAGAAAGGTCCCAATCGTGTTTTAGGACACATTTGTGAAAGACATTCATCAAATTTTTATTATTTATTTTTCTCCATTCCATTATCTCAATATAAGTCAAGTCTAGTTCCCATCTGAATTGTATCTATCCATCCTCTATATCAGAGAAAAAGTAAATATGTTTACACAATAGTTTATGGCAACAAACCATGGAGCAAGATGATAATTGTGATGTCACAGTGCATCATATTAACATTTACTCATCAGAGCATTCACAATAATCACTCAAAATCCAGACATGTAGGAAAAGATTTTTATGCACCTGTCTAAGTGATCTATGTTCTGTCTTTGGTGTCAGTACAAGAAAAGAACACACAACCTACCTCAATTGTTGTATAATTGGTACTGTTTAAACAGTAACCATACCCGGCCATGCTCCCTTTGACATGGCTCACCCTGATCTGGGTTCCTTCACACAGAGGGAATAGGGCTGCCTCTCTCCAGAGTGACAGGGTCACCCGTGTTTTGTCCTTTAAAAAATATTACACAAAATATATATGGATTATTTTTATTCTCTCCTCACAAAAAATATTCACTAATCCATTAAACTTGTGCCATGTATAACGTACCTGCTGCAAACGCACTGTGCGCATTGGCACTGCCTGTGCCGCGCTCCCCACAATAGTTTTTTAAATTTCAGATATCTAAATACAAGAGATAATAATTCATTTAACTTTGTATACTACCAAGACCACAATATGATCAATATTTGCTTTTATTTATTAAGGCAATTAATTAAATGACCTCACCAATAAAATAATTAACTAACCTGCAGCACCTCTCCCTCCACTGTGATCAACCCCCTGACCTCCCTTGAGGCCAGGGGTGTCATTTCTGATGCAGGCTGCAGCAGCAGTTCTGCTCTCTCCCTCAGCTCGGGATTCCATTGTAGAGGTGTAGTTCTAAAGAACTTTGTACTTTTTATAATATTAATGGCATATGGAGGGGACTCCCCCCCTCAAGACATAGCCCTTTAAAAAGTATGATGCCTCTTTTAAATGCTCCGCAAATCCTTGGAATAATGTGATCTTGGTCACATCTCTGCCATCTGTTATTATGGCAACTCTGTTTTTTTTTTTATGCAGACAGGCTTTACCTCGCCATTTTCCAGGAAGTCCCAGGCGAGCACCTTGTCTTGTTCTTTAATGCAAATAACTGCAATGCGTAATGTTGGCGGATGGCTGGAGGGGCTATCTGGCCTGGAGTGTAAAATTTTTGTCAATGACATTCTGAAATAAACAAACACAGAAAGAGTTATGTTAATGCTAATAGTTCTCTATTTCTCCTGGAAGTAATTTGACACCTAATCCTATCCATAAAAAACAAGACTGCTTCTGACTGCTATTGAGCCACTGACATTATCCAGAATTGGAAATATGGCAACGATAATATTGATAATGATAATATTGCTTGTTTGAGATTTTGAGACATTTATTTTGAACAAAACAGCAGTCAACATAAACATCATTATTGAAGCAGTAGAAAAATGAAATAAACAGTAGAAAATGTGGAAAAACTATTTACAAAATGTGTGTGTGCTATACATTACAAAATGTTGAAGAACTATTTACAAAATGTGTGTGTGTATGTTTGGTGTGTCTATGTGTGTGCTATACATTACAAAATGTTGAAGAACTATTTACAAAATGTGTGTGTGTATGTTTGGTGTGTCTGTGTGTGTGCTATACATTACAAAATGTTGAAGAACTATTTACAAAATGTGTGTGTTTGTGAGTGTGTGTGTGTCTTACATTTCTTTTTCAAGTGCCTCTGTCTGTGGCTTTACAACTTCTGCACTTAGCACTTTGCTGCCACTGATTTTTAGGTTTGCATTTAAAGGGGGGACTTTCTAATTTCATGAGTTCTTCCTGCAAGGGAAGCCAGATATCCTCCCTCACTTCCAAAAACGCGTCTCCTTCAATGAGGAGCTGGAGCATGCCCTCTTCCTCCATCGGTGTTGCGCCAAAGATGCCAGTTTGTATGGTGGACGTTGTGGCCTGTAGGAAAGAAACAATAGCTCAAATAGAAAGGTCCCAATCGTGTTTTAGGACACATTTGTGAAAGACATTCATCAAATTTTTATTATTTATTTTTCTCCATTCCATTATCTCAATATAAGTCAAGTCTAGTTCCCATCTGAATTGTATCTATCCATCCTCTATATCAGAGAAAAAGTAAATATGTTTACACAATAGTTTATGGCAACAAACCATGGAGCAAGATGATAATTGTGATGTCACAGTGCATCATATTAACATTTACTCATCAGAGCATTCACAATAATCACTCAAAATCCAGACATGTAGGAAAAGATTTTTATGCACCTGTCTAAGTGATCTATGTTCTGTCTTTGGTGTCAGTACAAGAAAAGAACACACAACCTACCTCAATTGTTGTATAATTGGTACTGTTTAAACAGTAACCATACCCGGCCATGCTCCCTTTGACATGGCTCACCCTGATCTGGGTTCCTTCACACAGAGGGAATAGGGCTGCCTCTCTCCAGAGTGACAGGGTCACCCGTGTTTTGTCCTTTAAAAAATATTACACAAAATATATATGGATTATTTTTATTCTCTCCTCACAAAAAATATTCACTAATCCATTAAACTTGTGCCATGTATAACGTACCTGCTGCAAACGCACTGTGCGCATTGGCACTGCCTGTGCCGCGCTCCCCACAATAGTTTTTTAAATTTCAGATATCTAAATACAAGAGATAATAATTCATTTAACTTTGTATACTACCAAGACCACAATATGATCAATATTTGCTTTTATTTATTAAGGCAATTAATTAAATGACCTCACCAATAAAATAATTAACTAACCTGCAGCACCTCTCCCTCCACTGTGATCAACCCCCTGACCTCCCTTGAGGCCAGGGGTGTCATTTCTGATGCAGGCTGCAGCAGCAGTTCTGCTCTCTCCCTCAGCTCGGGATTCCATTGTAAAGGTGTAGTTCTAAAGAACTTTGTACTTTTTATAATATTAATGGCATATGGAGGGGACTCCCCCCCTCAAGACATAGCCCTTTAAAAAGTATGATGCCTCTTTTAAATGCTCCGCAAATCCTTGGAATAATGTGATCTTGGTCACATCTCTGCCATCTGTTATTATGGCAACTCTGTTTTTTTTTTTATGCAGACAGGCTTTACCTCGCCATTTTCCAGGAAGTCCCAGGCGAGCACCTTGTCTTGTTCTTTAATGCAAATAACTGCAATGCGTAATGTTGGCGGATGGCTGGAGGGGCTATCTGGCCTGGAGTGTAAAATTTTTGTCAATGACATTCTGAAATAAACAAACACAGAAAGAGTTATGTTAATGCTAATAGTTCTCTATTTCTCCTGGAAGTAATTTGACACCTAATCCTATCCATAAAAAACAAGACTGCTTCTGACTGCTATTGAGCCACTGACATTATCCAGAATTGGAAATATGGCAACGATAATATTGATAATGATAATATTGCTTGTTTGAGATTTTGAGACATTTATTTTGAACAAAACAGCAGTCAACATAAACATCATTATTGAAGCAGTAGAAAAATGAAATAAACAGTAGAAAATGTGGAAAAACTATTTACAAAATGTGTGTGTGCTATACATTACAAAATGTTGAAGAACTATTTACAAAATGTGTGTGTGTATGTTTGGTGTGTCTATGTGTGTGCTATACATTACAAAATGTTGAAGAACTATTTACAAAATGTGTGTGTGTATGTTTGGTGTGTCTGTGTGTGTGCTATACATTACAAAATGTTGAAGAACTATTTACAAAATGTGTGTGTTTGTGAGTGTGTGTGTGTCTTACATTTCTTTTTCAAGTGCCTCTGTCTGTGGCTTTACAACTTCTGCACTTAGCACTTTGCTGCCACTGATTTTTAGGTTTGCATTTAAAGGGGGGACTTTCTAATTTCATGAGTTCTTCCTGCAAGGGAAGCCAGATATCCTCCCTCACTTCCAAAAACGCGTCTCCTTCAATGAGGAGCTGGAGCATGCCCTCTTCCTCCATCGGTGTTGCGCCAAAGATGCCAGTTTGTATGGTGGACGTTGTGGCCTGTAGGAAAGAAACAATAGCTCAAATAGAAAGGTCCCAATCGTGTTTTAGGACACATTTGTGAAAGACATTCATCAAATTTTTATTATTTATTTTTCTCCATTCCATTATCTCAATATAAGTCAAGTCTAGTTCCCATCTGAATTGTATCTATCCATCCTATCAGAGAAAAAGTAAATATGTTTACACAATAGTTTATGGCAACAAACCATGGAGCAAGATGATAATTGTGATGTCACAGTGCATCATATTAACATTTACTCATCAGAGCATTCACAATAATCACTCAAAATCCAGACATGTAGGAAAAGATTTTTATGCACCTGTCTAAGTGATCTATGTTCTGTCTTTGGTGTCAGTACAAGAAAAGAACACACAACCTACCTCAATTGTTGTATAATTGGTACTGTTTAAACAGTAACCATACCCGGCCATGCTCCCTTTGACATGGCTCACCCTGATCTGGGTTCCTTCACACAGAGGGAATAGGGCTGCCTCTCTCCAGAGTGACAGGGTCACCCGTGTTTTGTCCTTTAAAAAATATTACACAAAATATATATGGATTATTTTTATTCTCTCCTCACAAAAAAATATTCACTAATCCATGTGTTTCAATTTTGTGTTACATCTTAAATGACAGTGCTGTGGGCTGACATTGCACCCTTATAAAACAGACTCTCATGTCCCAGATATTGTAGGCTACATTTACCATTTACTCAGTAGTTTTCTTGAACACACTTTACATCCACACGCACACACACACACTGCCCAAAACAGGAGCTGACTTTTTAAACGTGTGCCATGTATAACGTACCTGCTGCAAACGCACTGTGCGCATTGGCACTGCCTGTGCCGCGCTCCCCACAATAGTTTTTTAAATTTCAGATATCTAAATAACAGAGATAATAATAATCTGTTGGAGTTCATTTAACTTTGTATACTACCAAGACCACAATATGATCAATATTTGCTTTTATTTATTAAGGCAATTAATTAAATGACCTCACCAATAAAATAATTAACTAACCTGCAGCACCTCTCCCTCCACTGTGATCAACCCCCTGACCTCCCTTGAGGCCAGGGGTGTCATTTCTGATGCAGGCTGCAGCAGCAGTTCTGCTCTCTCCCTCAGCTCGGGATTCCATTGTAAAGGTGTAGTTCTAAAGAACTTTGTACTTTTTATAATATTAATGGCATATGGAGGGGACTCCCCCCTCAAGACATAGCCCTTTAAAAAGTATGATGCCTCTTTTAAATGCTCCGCAAATCCTTGGAATAATGTGATCTTGGTCACATCTCTGCCATCTGTTATTATGGCAACTCTGTTTTTTTTTTTATGCAGACAGGCTTTACCTCGCCATTTTCCAGGAAGTCCCAGGCGAGCACCTTGTCTTGTTCTTTAATGCAAATAACTGCAATGCGTAATGTTGGCGGATGGCTGGAGGGGCTATCTGGCCTGGAGTGTAAAATTTTTGTCAATGACATTCTGAAATAAACAAACACAGAAAGAGTTATGTTAATGCTAATAGTTCTCTATTTCTCCTGGAAGTAATTTGACACCTAATCCTATCCATAAAAAACAAGACTGCTCCTGACTGCTATTGAGCCACTGACATTATCCAGAATTGGAAATATGGCAACGATAATATTGATAATGATAATATTGCTTGTTTGAGATTTTGAGACATTTATTTTGAACAAAACAGCAGTCAACATAAACATCATTATTGAAGCAGTAGAAAAATGAAATAAACAGTAGAAAATGTGGAAAAACTATTTACAAAATGTGTGTGTGCTATACATTACAAAATGTTGAAGAACTATTTACAAAATGTGTGTGTGTATGTTTGGTGTGTCTATGTGTGTGCTATACATTACAAAATGTTGAAGAACTATTTACAAAATGTGTGTGTGTATGTTTGGTGTGTCTGTGTGTGTGCTATACATTACAAAATGTTGAAGAACTATTTACAAAATGTGTGTGTTTGTGAGTGTGTGTGTGTCTTACATTTCTTTTTCAAGTGCCTCTGTCTGTGGCTTTACAACTTCTGCACTTAGCACTTTGCTGCCACTGATTTTTAGGTTTGCATTTAAAGGGGGGACTTTCTAATTTCATGAGTTCTTCCTGCAAGGGAAGCCAGATATCCTCCCTCACTTCCAAAAACGCGTCTCCTTCAATGAGGAGCTGGAGCATGCCCTCTTCCTCCATCGGTGTTGCGCCAAAGATGCCAGTTTGTATGGTGGACGTTGTGGCCTGTAGGAAAGAAACAATAGCTCAAATAGAAAGGTCCCAATCGTGTTTTAGGACACATTTGTGAAAGACATTCATCAAATTTTTATTATTTATTTTTCTCCATTCCATTATCTCAATATAAGTCAAGTCTAGTTCCCATCTGAATTGTATCTATCCATCCTCTATATCAGAGAAAAAGTAAATATGTTTACACAATAGTTTATGGCAACAAACCATGGAGCAAGATGATAATTGTGATGTCACAGTGCATCATATTAACATTTACTCATCAGAGCATTCACAATAATCACTCAAAATCCAGACATGTAGGAAAAGATTTTTATGCACCTGTCTAAGTGATCTATGTTCTGTCTTTGGTGTCAGTACAAGAAAAGAACACACAACCTACCTCAATTGTTGTATAATTGGTACTGTTTAAACAGTAACCATACCCGGCCATGCTCCCTTTGACATGGCTCACCCTGATCTGGGTTCCTTCACACAGAGGGAATAGGGCTGCCTCTCTCCAGAGTGACAGGGTCACCCGTGTTTTGTCCTTTAAAAAATATTACACAAAATATATATGGATTATTTTTATTCTCTCCTCACAAAAAAATATTCACTAATCCATGTGTTTCAATTTTGTGTTACATCTTAAATGACAGTGCTGTGGGCTGACATTGCACCCTTATAAAACAGACTCTCATGTCCCAGATATTGTAGGCTACATTTACCATTTACTCAGTAGTTTTCTTGAACACACTTTACATCCACACGCACACACACACACTGCCCAAAACAGGAGCTGACTTTTTAAACTTGTGCCATGTATAACGTACCTGCTGCAAACGCACTGTGCGCATTGGCACTGCCTGTGCCGCGCTCCCCACAATAGTTTTTTAAATTTCAGATATCTAAATAACAGAGATAATAATAATCTGTTGGAGTTCATTTAACTTTGTATACTACCAAGACCACAATATGATCAATATTTGCTTTTATTTATTAAGGCAATTAATTAAATGACCTCACCAATAAAATAATTAACTAACCTGCAGCACCTCTCCCTCCACTGTGATCAACCCCCTGACCTCCCTTGAGGCCAGGGGTGTCATTTCTGATGCAGGCTGCAGCAGCAGTTCTGCTCTCTCCCTCAGCTCGGGATTCCATTGTAGAGGTGTAGTTCTAAAGAACTTTGTACTTTTTATAATATTAATGGCATATGGAGGGGACTCCCCCCCTCAAGACATAGCCCTTTAAAAAGTATGATGCCTCTTTTAAATGCTCCGCAAAGCCTTGGAATAATGTGATCTTGGTCACATCTCTGCCATCTGTTATTATGGCAACTCTGTTTTTTTTTTTATGCAGACAGGCTTTACCTCGCCATTTTCCAGGAAGTCCCAGGCGAGCACCTTGTTCTTTAATGCAAATAACTGCAATGTGTAATGTTGGCGGATGGCTGGAGGGGCTATCTGGCCTGGAGTGTAAAATTTTTGTCAATGACATTCTGAAATAAACAAACACAGAAAGAGTTATGTTAATGCTAATAGTTCTCTATTTCTCCTGGAGAATAGTATAATAAAGAGTGAAATTAGCTGAAGTAATTAGAATAGTATAATAGTGTGAAATATGCAGAATAGTACAATAAAGTGTGAAATTAGCTGAAAAAAGCAGAATAGTATCATAAAGTGTGAAATTAGCTGAAGTAATTAGAATTGTATAATAAAGTGTGAAATTAGCTGAAACAGAGACAGACAGACAGACAGACAGACAGATAGATAGATAGATAATAACAGACTAACTTAATAACATTGTTTTGTAAACAGAATAATCCTGCAGCATCCACAGTCATTGAACTATTTGTTTTTGTCCTTCACTTACTCACAGACTCTGTTGTCTGTAATTCTTTGAATGTCAAAAGTGGGTCCACAGACATCAAAAATGATATTAATACAATCAAAACATTTATTTTGAACAGAACAGCAGTCAATACAACAATACTGAAGTAGTAAAAAACAAACAAAAAAAATGTTGAAAAACTATTTACTAAATGTGTGTATGTTTTATATAATGGTGAAGAACTACTTAAAAATGTGTGTGTGTGTGTGTGTGTGTCTTAAATTTCTACTTGAAGCAGCACTTCTTCCTTTGCCTGTGTCTTTCTAACTTCTGCACTGATGACCCTTTTGCCAATTACTTTCAAGTTTACAGCAGCTCCTCTTCTAAGGGAAACCAGATGTCCTCCCTCGCTTCTAAAACCTTGTCTCCTTCTATGAGGAGCTGCAGCATGCCCTCTTCTTCAAACAGGGGTGTTGCTCCAAACACCCCTGTTTCTAACGTAGAGGTTGTGACCTGTAGGAAAGAAGACGCATCAGCTCCAGCTGTTTAGAGATCTGCCAGTTGATGCCGAGGACAGACAACTTGTTCCATTTGTTGCTTAGGTAACTTCCTTGATAGCTAAAAACTCCCAGGGCCACCATCTTCACATGCATCTCCACCATAAAGAAGCTGAATGTTAGAGGCTCCAAGATCTGGAGAGGTACAATGAAAATAATACAGTTAAACATCAAGCAGAAACAATGCAGAAAGTGTGTAACTCCTGTTTTCAGAGAGAGAGAATGTCACACTTTTTTGGTTGTTTCAGTTCAAACTGTGTTCCTCACACAATAAATGTACAGATCACACTAACCTTAAGTAGGCTTGAAGTCTCCTCATAGGGCTTGTACGTGCACACAATAGCACAGTTGAGCAAGGCCATCAGTCTGGATGCATAATCCAACCACGTGAAGGAAGATGTTAAGTCAAAACACGTATACGTATTCAGACATCAAATAAATCGTCAGCAGAGGATCGAGGGTCATATGATAGAAGTACCAGATTGGACTAATAATTCATACAATGTTTTATTGTATGATTGTATGTATGCTAAGACCTCCATACATACTGTTGATAGCATGATTGCTAATTACTCTACTGTTTAAGAACAGTTTTTGACACTGAACAGCAGTTCCACAGAAATGAAAAAGTAATCAGTGAGTTTTATATGAGCTCCTCTTTGTTTGGTTTCTGCCATCTCCAAAATTCAATGAATCATAGATCCCTCACATACTTAATCAGAGTGTTTCTAGTTTGTTCATGGGTTGTATGAATTTGGGTGGATCTATCCAACACTGGGTTGAGAGCACAGTTGAAATCTCCTCCAAAAATGTCTCTCTAATGCAGACACACTGTTGCATTTCATAGGGCATTGATTTGTGTATGACAATAACTACACCCCAAGCATGAAGTCCTTGACCTGTCAATTATGACACATTACCAGGCGACAGACAATGATAGATTTCTAGCAGTAATTAAGGATATCAGATGCAGGCAACTTTCAGTTACGGGGTCTTGCGGTTTGTTTTATGCCAAAGGAAACCATGGGGGCCACGGATGGGTAGGGCAAATACTCCTCATCCCTGGGGACGGGGTTGGGGTCCCAGACATGATGAGGTTAAAGTGCAAGACGCTCTGGAGGGAGGTCACAAAGAAAGAGGGGAGAGGGTGGAGCAAGAAAATGAGACACACAATAACAATATACTGTACAACACAATAATGCAGGCTGTAGATTATTATCCCTTCACGGCTAAAAGCCTGAGCACAAAACACAAACAGAACAGAGACCCCAACATGTATTTTTACTGCACTGTAAAAATACTTAATTACAAGTAAACATCAGGCATTGAATGCTGAGTGAAAATTCAGTTCCAATAACTGCTAAAATGGCCGCCTAGTGTTAGCAATTAGCATGTCTTTAATTTTTAGTGGTTAAAATTATGTTATGATTTCACACAGTCCTGCTGGATTCACTGTTAAACCAGATAACTGATATCTGTCACATCATAGGCATAGCAACAGCAGATTTAAACACAGCAAAGCAAATACAGAAAATGTCTTTCTTGAGCTGCATGTTACTCTCTGTCAGTTAATGGCTAGCGCTAACGCACTAGCTACTCTGCTGTCTCTATCTCTATCTGTCATTTTACACAGACAAATTCAAATTAACTGACAATAACTGCCAAAATGGCCGCCGCCGGGCAGTTAGTGCAGCAGTTTGAATTTCAGTTGGAAGACAGAGAGACAGAGAGAAAATGCTGAGACCATGACTCGAACAGGAAGGATATCTGTCCAAACCCTATTTCCAATCATTGAACCGACTTAAGTTTGGGCATCTAGAGACCTTCCTGGTCGTCTAGATATGCAGTTTGTGTGTAAAATGAAGAAATATGACCTATTAAATTATGTTATGATTTCACGCAGGCCTGTTAGTGGCTAATTGTTAGCGTGTCAGTGCTAGCCGCTAACGCGCTAGACGCTCTGCTGTCTCTTTCTATCATTTTACACAGACAAATTCAAATTAACTGACAATAACTGCTGATATACACTATATTACCTAAAGTATTCGCTCACCCATTCAAATGATCAGAATCAGGTGTCCTAATCACTTGGCCTGGCCAAGCTGTGTCTGTTTGTTCCATGATTTATAATGCTGACACAGTTTGCAGTAGCCTACAGGTGGTTGGCCAATACCAGCTAAATTACAGAGATGGAGTAATTTGTGGTGCTAACTCGTATTAAGAGACCAAACTACTGGAACTAGTTTTAACCAAAGAAATAGTCTATATGAAAACATGGCCGGTTTGTTGAAGTCTTCAGTTTCATTAATAGACTGCATTCACTATCATTGTGCCTCCACTAAAATAATAATACCACTGCCTTGTCTTTATTTTATTCATACATACATCACGTACATTACGTACATCAAGTCTGAGTCTTTGGTGCAGTTAGGATATAGGTGTTGGTTATCATTAGCCTAAGTGGATCCCAAACTCAATTTATTTTTTAAAGTTTTCTATTCGGGTGTTACTCTGCGCATTGCTATGCACTTATAAAGTTGTCCAATTACACTGACAGTCCCTTATGTATTCAAGACTACTTACACTGCACTCCATAAGCACTGTCTTGAGGAGCAATAGAACAATTTTCTTTAATACAATCTATTTTAAAAAGTTCTGATGTTTTTATTACAGGCAGACATTTAACCTTTAAGAAGAAATGTGCTTTTAGGCTCTCCTTTTAGAAACAGAGAGATTAAAGACACACAGAGCATCTCATTAAACCTGTTTTTTCTAAGCGTGTTCTATCTTACAAATATTTCTATATAATGGTAACTCAAAAGTAATGGATACACAGTGCAAAATCATGATATTCAACATAGATCAACACTGAACATAGATCAGCTTTTCTTCTCATGCTCACATCTGCTCCACAGCTGGATCCCTTCAGAGCCTGCCAACACTCCGAGTTTAACTTTGAATAACGTTCTATATCAGGAGTCTTGAGCCTTTTTCAGCCCAGGGACCCCTTGGATGATCATCAAGATCATTTTACCTTATTAACCTGTTTATACACTGGGTTATTTGCCTAAATGTGTTTATGATTGATAAAAACGTCCATGCATAATAAATTATTTTAAAAATATTTTGTTGTCAAAGTAGCTTATTATTATATATTAATGCTTGAAGTTTACTCAGTATTATTTTTGTTTTTAGATTTTTATTTTGGTGAAAATTGTCAATATATTATGATAAAAGTTGGTGGACACCCTGCAGTATCTATACGGACTCCCTAGGGGTCACGGACCCCCTGGTTGAAGACCCCTGTTTTATATGATTTTTTTTAAATTTTTTAAATCAGGTTTACTTAGCTCAAATTGGATTAAAGTCTTGGTCTCATTTGAAATGTGTATGAATTAATATGTGTGTAGCTACAGATATATTTTGTCTTCCACGTTGTATCTACATATTTGTCTTCATATTAGTGTGTCCTACATGTCGTACTTATTTTAATTTTTTCGTGTTTTATATATTTGTGATAAATGTTTATTTTTACATTTCATGAAAACATTTTTAAAAGTTGAAAATAATTTATATGATACAGGCAGTCGCGTAGCAGCTTTGACCCGGAGAAGTGACATCAACAAGTCCTTCCTGCATCAAGACCGGCAAGATGGCAGCGGACACGCAGGTTTGTGTGGCTGTGTTTTAACGCACATAAAGATACTCACGTGGGATAGGCAGCAGATTGGTGGTAAACGCGGCGCCGCTTTATAAACATCTCGGTGTGTTTCGACACTGAACGAGAAATCTTGGCCAAAATTCAACAATAGCCAGCGAGCAGGCTGTTAGCTCAGAGCTACGTAGCCTCAGTGTGACTTCATCAGACGGTAACCAGCCTGTGCTGCCCGAGCCCTGCTCTCTGTCCGCAGGGGAGGCCGGCTCAAGCTTTGGTTGAACGGTACCGTTTTATAGACGAACTTATCGGGGTTCAAACATACTGTCATTAACTTAAGTTGGTCTGAATTTCCCAAGTTAGCCAGGACAATCATCCTGTTGTGATGATGAGTTAAGCCACCGCCCTCCACAAGTAGTCAATTGTAACCAGCTAAGTAATTATTTCACAGTGAATAATTAATACATGACGACACATGTCTGCTTCGTCCCAGACAAACAACATGTACATGTAATGTAATCTGTCCTCATGGGAGTACAGCCCTAATCTCCACATAGAGATCCCAAAAAGGAAGTGACATCATGTAACTACAACTGACATCATTCACTGATTTACAGAAAATCAACTTTCACTCTATTGTCAGTCAAGAAAAAAATGCCAAGTCTTCTCAGCGCGTGCCACCTCCGAGAATATTAGGCTGTCAAAGTACCACCAACATGACTGATGTTGAAGTGCAGCATTGGACAGTTTACACAGGAGGCAGGTTTATTACTAGTAGGAAGATTGTTTGTTATTGACTGTACTAAATGGAACTGGTTCAAGACCCAGGGCTCATGAGTTGGAGAGTGGTGCTCCCTGATCCTCGCTTATCCTCCTGATATTTCCCGCTTGGACCGTGATTGCAGTGTTTTTGAAACCACTCTGTCTCCGCCTCAACCAAATATTTCAGGAGATGCAAATCTGTTATCCCATAGTTTATTTTCATTCAGTATTTTTATAGTATCAGGTGTTTTTCACTTCATTTATTCATTCTTAAAAGTACTCAGAGATTCCTCCGAGCACCCCTGCAGGGAGCTTCACGTACCACCGTGGTACTCGTACCATAGTTTGAGAAACCAGCTCTAGGTCCAGGATGTATATAAAATGAAGGGATTAAAAACACTAGTTTCTGTCCCCTGTCATCATTTACTTCTCTGATCAAGCCGGTTGCTTTTTACTCTAGGTTTCATATACACTGAAGAAATTTGCTGTTAAAGTAACTACAGCCAGTGTGAAGGAGCGCAAGGAGATCTTTTTGAGAGCTGAAAACAAGGTATAAAGGGCAAAGGTGAGCATTTTATTTTCTTTTGTTTTGTTAGTTGTTACACTCTGTTTATAATAAGTGCCGTAATCAGCACTAATATTTTCTTCATAATGTCTCTTTCAGAGTTACCAGAGCCTGCCATCAAAGGTCTATGCAAGCTCTTCTGTCTCACTCCACAAGATATCGGTAGTG
Organism: Nibea albiflora; assembly: GCA_014281875.1. Taxonomy (NCBI): domain Eukaryota; kingdom Metazoa; phylum Chordata; class Actinopteri; family Sciaenidae; genus Nibea; species Nibea albiflora. The sequence goes on along the minus strand of JABGLX010000197.1, from coordinate 3,342 downwards.
TAACTAAGAACTGAGGACTGGAATGTTCTAATAATATGTTTATAATGTTCAGGTGTGGATTTGACCTTATGCTCACTGTAGAGGATGTAGTACGGATAGACAAAATAATAGAAACACTTGTGAGTGTATATCCTTTGTGCTGACATGGATGTTTGTTTCTCAGGGACGCTGCATCACGCAGAGAGCTCCTCTCTGTCATTGCCCAGCTGGCTGACAGTCAGCCTGACATCCTGGTGACGAGCCTCCTCCACTGCCTGCTGAACAGTGGAGTCATCAGCAAAAGTGGAGAGCCCAGGTACCACACACATACAGCTTACTGCTTCGGTCTGCCATCGTTTAAGTAGGCAGATATTCAGGTGTATACAGTTTGTTGTTGCTTTGCAAATTGCAGTTTGGTCCTCAGGCTGGGTGCCACTATGTGATGTGACTGGCAAATGTGGTGTTGTGATTACGTGTGTTATTACAGTAAATGCTGGTACCTTCTTTTGCTCAGTGGAGACACCAATAGCCCGGAGTAACCCAAGTGACCTCTCATTAAGGATATATTTATGGCTAATTTATTTGTTTTAATCCAATCATATATTATATTCGTATTCAACACGCTAACATTCATTGTTGCTGCTTGATACACAGTTGCTGAATTGTATGCTATGTTTAGAATATGTTCACCACTTCACCACGCTGTCACACAGCCTTTTTCTTAGGTACTAACCGTAGAACTTTGTATTCCTGTGCATAAGCCCAACTGTTACGTGTACTGTACTGTCCACAGATGAGCTGTTTGGATCAGAGTTACGATGACAAAACACAAGCACACACCATCTTTGAAATCTTTAACAACATAACCTTTCATCATTTCAGTCTGATCTCACAACTTTCTGTCCCAAACAGCTGATCTGCAGCATGGTGTAGTGCATGGCACAGTGTATGAGTATTGCAGTTCTGCAGTTGGTGTCTGACACACATACAAGTGATTTAAAACAAGTTTTTCTGATGACCCTGTCCACACCACTGCATAGCTCTGCTTCTGTGCTGGGACTTCTGTCCACCGTACTCATCATATACGCAGCGTATCTAGGAACTATAATTTGTTTGCATGTTATCCAGGTTATCCTCTTCCCTGTCTTATGCTTGTTTTATTGCATTTGCAGTAAAAGCACGGGCTCTGCTGCCTTCGTTGGCTTGTCCTGGACCTGCCTTTTAGTCTCCAATGTGTTTTCTACCCCAGAGAAAAGAGAAGGTGCTGTCTGGAAGAAAATGGTCAGTAAAAGTCAGTAATTTTTTATTTTATTTTATTTTGGACGTTGGTGTCAAATGTGCCCTGTTTGCCTCACTTGTAGGTGGAGGTTCAGGGCCTTCTTGTAGCTGAGGTGGTGGGCGGAGCCAAGATCACAGCTCAGAAATCCTGCCTGAAGAATCTCAGTCACCTCTGGAAAGAAGTGAGTACACTTTTTAGAACACACTGGCAGTCAAGCACTCTCAGTAGTTTGTACTTTATTCAAATCAGCAAAGAAAATCAGTGCTGTGAGGACTGATTTGCTCTTTTTCCATCCCTCACCCATTATGACTAATGCCCCTTGAGGGATCAGATTTCATTCTTAACCTTGATTTAAATGATCATGGTTTCATAAGTGTAAAGGTTTATGATTCACCCTTTGGGTATAACTCCTTCTAAAAGAGGAAGGAGTTGTACTAATTATAACTCTACTTATAATTAGTTTAGTTATGCTAGTTTAGTTTCACTAAACTACAAAAACAAATAAATGCTCCTGTGATTTTTATACATGAATATGTTTTTATATATTTAATATGTTTTTTGGTGAACTCCTTGGTCCTTTGATTTTACATTTTTTACACATAAAGTTACTGTTATTGCTTTTAATCATCTTATCAGAATTTTACTAACCTGATAGATAACTTACTAACGTCAGCCAAGGCATACAAAACCCCACGAGCTCTTCAGATGGTCTGAAGTGTTGTGATTTGACATTTTTGTTGTCTTGAACAGAATCCTGGACTGGTGGATCAATACATCAGCACGCTGTTGAGTCTGGACCAGAGCCCCACTACTCTGGCCATGCTGGGCATGTGTTTAGACTTCTGCACCGCTCAGAAATGAAAAAGCTACAATAGAGAAGCACAAAGTGAGTTCTTTCTTTATTAGTCTGATGCTGTACATGAGTACATGAGATCTCAGATAGCAGTAGCATAGCTAGACCACGCAATGACAATCAGCCTTGTGTTCTGCTGTTCTTTTCTCAGAGTGCCATGTTGGACCTGTACATAAAATCAGTCCTGATGAGCAAGACAAAACCACAACAGCACATTTTGGAAAAAAGTGGCTCCTTGCTGCGTCATGTGACCCACTCTGAGTTCAAGGAGCTACTACTACCCCACACTGCAGAAGACGATGCTCCGCAGTCCAGAGAACGCCATTCAGGGTGAGATACTTTGAGTTTCAGAAGCTGAACCTCTCAAAAACTCCACTGCTGGTGCGCCGAAAGAAACTACAATACACCACAACAACCAACATGAAAATTGACTCCCTGTGTCTTGCCCCCACCAGCATGGTGAGAGACTTGATGACCAGCTAACCTTCTCCAGTCATGTTGCCTCAGTTGCCTGGTCATGCTGCTTTGCACTTTACAACATCAGAAAAATCAGACCGCACTTAACTCAATATGTCACCCAACTCCTGACACAAGCTGTGCTCATTTCAAGACTCAATTAATGTAATGCCCTCCTGATGGGCCTTCCAGCCTGCACAGTGAAACCCCTTCAGATGATCCAGAACATGGCGGTGTGCCTGGTGTACAACCAACCCAAAAAGTCACATGTCACCCTGGTGCTCATCAAGCTCGACTGGCTACCTGTTGCAGCCCACATTGAATTCCAATTGCTAATGGATGCCTACAAGTTGTCTCCGGTCCTGCACCTACCTACTTGGATTCCCTTATACAGACGTATGTTACTTCATGACCATTGCGTTCCTCCAATGAGTGACGCCTGGCTCTGCCACCCATTCATTCCAGGCAATCCAGGCGCTTGTGTCTGTTGGTCCCTGTTGGTGGAACGCACTACCAGTCTTACCAGAGCAGGGGCGTGGCCCTCTCTACTTTACAAACTCAGCTCTTAGAGCGTACCTCCTCTCCTAGCACTACATGATCAAATCTAGTCATTAAAAAGGTGTCACAAGACTTATTGCTGCACTAACACGTCTATCACACTGCACCCGAATTGTTTCTCTGTAAGTTGCTTGGGTGAAAGTGTCAGCTAAAGACTAAATGTAAATCTAATGTGTTGGGTGGTGTTCAGGCAGCTGTCACTCAGAGGATTAAAACA
>JABGLX010000177.1:0-46715 GCA_014281875.1 Nibea albiflora | reverse complement strand
AACTGCAGACATATCCCATGACCCCAGTAATGCTCTATTTGTGTCTGAATTCACCGACCTTCCTACTGTACAAGAACAGCTCTCTTCTGTAATGGGTAGAGTGCTGGTGAGGGCCACGCCCATGACACCACTGTGACTGGTAAGACAGTGACAGATTTTTACATACTGCGATCATGAGAGTACTGAAATTGAACTGTCAATGTGTACTTGACTAAGTTGAGGTCAGCCATTGATACTTTGACAAATCAGGTGTGCCAGCATGTTGTAAGTTGTAAGCTTTGAACTTAGATTTCATCATGACTTTCACATGGGAACGCTAGAAGCATGAACCTAAGTATGTCTGATTTTATGTTCCATAGTGGAGAGAAAAACCAGCTGGAAAGGATGTTGTGTTCTTGTTGGATGGATCCGAAGACACTAGAAGTGCATTCGATATGCGAGACTTTGTCCAAAGAGTAGTGGAAACACTCAGTGTGGATGACAACAAAGACCGTGTCTCAGTGGTTCAGTACAGCAGAGATCCAGCTGTCCATTCTATCTGAACACATACACAACAAAAGGCGAGATCCTTGACTGTCAGAGGTTAAGAAGTCACAAAGGCGGAAGACCCCTCAACACTGGAGCAGCACTCCAGTACTTGAGGGATAATGTCTTCACAGCCTCTGCCGGAAGCAGGCGCCAGGAGGGCGTTCCACAGGTTCTGGTACTGCTAAGTGGTGGAAGATCTTTTGACAGAGTTAATGAACCAGCCTCTGCTCTCAAACAAATGGGTGTCCAGATTTTTGCAATTGGAAGCAGGAGGTCTGACAGAGGGGAACTGCAGACACTATCCCACGATCCAAGTAATGCTCTTTTCGTGTCTGAATTCACTGATCTACCAACTGTTGAGCAGCAACTTCAGTCCTCAGTGGAGGCTGTGGTTACCGATGTCACGCCAGAATCACCAACTGTACCTGGTAGGTTAACGTGCACAGCCCCTTGCTGGTCTGAAAAGCACCCTGACTAGTTTAAGTTACACTAAATGAAAGATATTGAGTGTGATACGTGTTTAGTTCTATGTGTGTGTTTAAAGGGAAGTTGTGGTCTCCTTTCTTGAACTGAAGTAGACAGTGCTAGGTCTTTCAAAAAATAGTCCACCAGCATAGTTTTTTGCAAAGATACATATTAATTGTCTTCCTGTGTTTTCTCAGTTGACACTGTCAAAAAGGATATCGTGTTCCTTCTGGATGGTTCTGATGGCACAAGGAGAGGCTTCCCTGCCATGCGTGATTTTGTTGAGAGAGCTGTAGAGAAACTCAATGTGGGGCAAAACAAAGACCGTGTCTCTGTGGTCCAGTACAGCAGAGATGCAGAGGTCAATTTCTATCTGAACACATATGCCACAAAAGAGGATATTGTGGATTCGGTCAGAGGGCTGAAACACAGAGGAGGCACACCCCTCAACACTGGGGCAGCTCTCCAATCTCAGGAACAATGTCTTTACGCACTCCTCGGGGAGTAGACGGGTCCAGGTGTTCCACAGCTGTTGATCCTGCTAAACGGTGGAAAGTCTTTTGACAATGTAGATGCCCCGGCTTCTGCCCTCAAACAGCAGGGTATTTCTGTAATTGGCATTGGAACAAGCAGCTCTGACATTAATGAGCTGCAGAAGATATCTTACGACCCTACTTATGCCCTGTCAGTGTCTAACTTCACAGCCCTCCCCACAGTCCAAGAACAGCTCTCTTCTGTAATGGGTAGAGTGCTGGTGAGGGCCACGCCCATGACACCAACTGTGACTGGTAAGACAGTGACAGATTTTTACATACTGCGATCATGAGAGTACTGAAATTGAACTGTCAGTGTGTACTTGACTAAGTTGAGGTCAGCCATTGATACTTTGATAAATCAGGTGTGCCAGCATGAATAGATCAAGTTGTAAACTTTGAGCTTAGCTTTCATCATGACTTTCACATGAGAAATGCTAGACGCATGAACCTAAGTATGTCTGATTTTATGTTCCCTAGTGGAGAGAAAACCAGCTGGAAAGGATGTTGTGTTCTTGTTGGATGGATCTGAAGACACTAGAAGTGCATTCCAGATATGCGAGACTTTGTCCAAAGAGTAGTGGATACACTCAGTGTGGATGACAACAAAGACCGTGTCTCAGTGGTTCAGTACAGCAGAGATCCAGCTGTCCAGTTCTATCTGAACACATACACAACAAAAGGCGAGATCCTTGACACTGTCAGAGGTTTAAGTCACAAAGGCGGAAGACCCCTCAACACTGGAGCAGCACTCCAGTACTTGAGGGATAATGTCTTCACAGCCTCTCCGGGAAGCAGGCGCAAGGAGGGCGTTCCACAGGTTCTGGTACTGCTAAGTGGTGGAAGATCTTTTGACAGAGTTAATGAACCAGCCTCTGCTCTCAAACAAATGGGTGTCCAGATCTTTGCAATTGGAAGCAGGAGTCTGACAGAGGAGAACTGCAGACATATCCCACGATCCAGTAATGCTCTTTTCGTGTCTGAATTCACTGATCTACCAACTGTTGAGCAGCAACTTCAGTCCTCAGTGGAGGCTGTGGTTACCGATGTCACGCCAGAATCACCAACGTACCTGGTAGGTTAACGTGCACAGCCCCTTGCTGGCCTGAAAAGCAACCTGACTAGTTTAAGTTACACTAAATGAAAGATATTGAGTGTGATACTTGTTTAGTTCTATGTGTGTGTTTAAAGGGAAGTTGTGGTCTCCTTTCTTGGAACTGAAGTAGACAGTGCTAGGTCTTTCAAAAAATAGTCCACCAGCATAGTCTTTGCAAAGTTACATATTTTTTGTCTTCCTGTGTTTTTCTCAGTCGACACTGTCAAAAAGGATATCGTGTTCCTTCTGGATGGGTTCTGATGGCACAAGGAGAGGCTTCCCGCCATGCGTGATTTTGTTGAGAGAGCTGTAGAGAAACTCAATGTGGGGCAAGACAAAGACCGTGTCTCTGTGGTCCAGTACAAGCAGAGATGCAGAGGATCAATTTCTATCTGAACACATACGCCACAAAAGAGGATATTGTGGATTCGGTCAGGAGGGCTGAAACACAGAGGAGGCACACCCCTCAACACTGGGGCAGCACTCCAGTACTTGAGGGATAATGTCTTCACAGGCCTCTGCCGGAAGCAGGCGCCAGGAAGGCGTTCCACAGGTTCTGGTACTACTAAGTGGTGGAAGATCTTTTGACAGAGTTAATGAACCAGCCTCTGCTCTCAAACAAATGGGTGTCCAGATCTTTGCAATTGGAAGCAGGATGTCTGACAGAGGAGAACTGCAGACAATATCCCATGACCCCAGTAATGCTCTATTTGTGTCTGAATTCACCGACCTTCCTACTGTACAAGAACAGCTCTCTTCTGTAATGGGTAGAGTGCTGGTGAGGGCCACGCCCATGACACCAACTGTGACTGGTAAGACAGTGACAGATTTTTACATACTGCGATCATGAGAGTACTGAAATTGAACTGTCAATGTGTACTTTACTAAGTTGAGGTCAGCCATTGATACTTTGACAAATCAGGTGTGCCAGCATGTTGTAAGTTGTAAGCTTTGAACTTAGATTTCATCATGACTTTCACATGGGAAACGCTAGATGCATGAACCTAAGTATGTCTGATTTTATGTTCCATAGTGGAGAGAAAACCAGCTGGAAAGGATGTTGTGTTCTTGTTGGATGGATCCGAAGACACTAGAAGTGCATTCCGAGCTATGCGAGACTTTGTCCAAAGAGTAGTGGAAACACTCAGTGTGGATGACAACAAAGACCGTGTCTCAGTGGTTCAGTACAGCAGAGATCCAGCTGTCCAGTTCTATCTGAACACATACACAACAAAAGGCGAGATCCTTGACACTGTCAGAGGTTTAAGTCACAAAGGCGGAAGACCCCTCAACACTGGAGCAGCACTCCAGTACTTGAGGGATAATGTCTTCACAGCCTCTGCCGGAAGCAGGCGCCAGGAGGGCGTTCCACAGGTTCTGGTACTGCTAAGTGGTGGAAGATCTTTTGACAGAGTTAATGAACCAGCCTCTGCTCTCAAACAAATGGGTGTCCAGATTTTTGCAATTGGAAGCAGGAGGTCTGACAGAGGGGAACTGCAGACACTATCCCACGATCCAAGTAATGCTCTTTTCGTGTCTGAATTCACTGATCTACCAACTGTTGAGCAGCAACTTCAGTCCTCAGTGGAGGCTGTGGTTACCGATGTCACGCCAGAATCACCAACTGTACCTGGTAGGTTAACGTGCACAGCCCCTTGCTGGTCTGAAAGCAACCTGACTAGTTTAAGTTACACGTAAATGAAAGATATTGAGTGTGATACGTGTTTAGTTCTATGTGTGTGTTTAAAGGGAAGTTGTGGTCTCCTTTCTTGAACTGAAGTAGACAGTGCTAGGTCTTTCAAAAAATAGTCCACCAGCATAGTTTTTGCAAAGATACATATTATTGTCTTCCTGTGTTTTCTCAGTTGACACTGTCAAAAAGGATATCGTGTTCCTTCTGGATGGTTCTGATGGCACAAGGAGAGGCTTCCCTGCCATGCGTGATTTTGTTGAGAGAGCTGTAGAGAAACTCAATGTGGGGCAAAACAAAGACCGTGTCTCTGTGGTCCAGTACAGCAGAGATGCAGAGGTCAATTTCTATCTGAACACATATGCCACAAAAGAGGATATTGTGGATTCGGTCAGAGGGCTGAAACACAGAGGAGGCACACCCCTCAACACTGGGGCAGCTCTCCAATATGTCAGGAACAATGTCTTTACGCACTCCTCGGGGAGTAGACGGGTCCAAGGTGTTCCACAGCTGTTGATCCTGCTAAACGGTGGAAAGTCTTTTGACAATGTAGATGCCCCGGCTTCTGCCCTCAAACAGCAGGGTATTTCTGTAATTGGCATTGGAACAAGCAGCTCTTGACATTAATGAGCTGCATGAAGATATCTTACGACCCTACTTATGCCCTGTCAGTGTCTAACTTCACCAGCCCTCCCCACAGTCCAAGAACAGCTCTCTTCTGTAATGGGTAGAGTGCTGGTGAGGGCCACGCCCATGACACCAACTGTGACTGGTAAGACAGTGACAGATTTTTACATACTGCGATCATGAGAGTACTGAAATTGAACTGTCAGTGTGTACTTGACTAAGTTGAGGTCATTCATTGAGACTTTGATAAATCAGGTGTGCCAGCAGAATAGATCAAGTTGTAAACTTTGAGCTTAGCTTTCATCATGACTTTCACATGAGAAATGCTAGACGCATGAACCTAAGTATGTCTGATTTTATGTTCCCTAGTGGAGAGAAAACCAGCTGGAAAGGATGTTGTGTTCTTGTTGGATGGATCTGAAGACACTAGAAGTGCATTCCAAGATATGCGAGACTTTGTCCAAAGAGTAGTGGATACACTCAGTGTGGATGACAACAAAGACCGTGTCTCAGTGGTTCAGTACAGCAGAGATCCAGCTGTCCAGTTCTATCTGAACACATACACAACAAAAGGCGAGATCCTTGACACTGTCAGAGGTTTAAGTCACAAAGGCGGAAGACCCCTCAACACTGGAGCAGCACTCCAGTACTTGAGGGATAATGTCTTCACAGCCTCTGCGGGAAGCAGGCGCAAGGAGGGCGTTCCACAGGTTCTGGTACTGCTAAGTGGTGGAAGATCTTTTGACAGAGTTAATGAACCAGCCTCTGCTCTCAAACAAATGGGTGTCCAGATCTTTGCAATTGGAAGCAGGAAGTCTGACAGAGGAGAACTGCAGACAATATCCCACGATCCCAGTAATGCTCTTTTCGTGTCTGAATTCACTGATCTACCAACTGTTGAGCAGCAACTTCAGTCCTCAGTGGAGGCTGTGGTTACTGATGTCACGCCAGAATCACCAACCGTACCTGGTAGGTTAACGTGCACAGCCCCTTGCTGGCCTGAAAAGCAACCTGACTAGTTTAAGTTACACTAAATGAAAGATATTGAGTGTGATACGTGTTTAGTTCTATGTGTGTGTTTAAAGGGAAGTTGTGGTCTCCTTTCTTGAACTGAAGTAGACAGTGCTAGGTCTTTCAAAAATAGTCCACCAGCATAGTCTTTGCAAAGTTACATATTATTTGTCTTCCTGTGTTTTCTCAGTCGACACTGTCAAAAAGGATATCGTGTTCCTTCTGGATGGTTCTGATGGCACAAGGAGAGGCTTCCCTGCCATGCGTGATTTTGTTGAGAGAGCTGTAGAGAAACTCAATGTGGGCAAGACAAAGACCGTGTCTCTGTGGTCCAGTACAGCAGAGATGCAGAGATCAATTCTATCTGAACACATACGCCACAAAAGAGGATATTGTGGATTCGGGTCAGAGGGCTGAAACACAGAGGAGGCACACCCCTCAACACTGGGGCAAGCACTCCAGTACTTGAGGGATAATGTCTTCACAGCCTCTGCCGAAAGCAGGCGCCAGGAAGGCGTTCCACAGGTTCTGGTACTACTAAGTGGTGGAAGATCTTTTGACAGAGTTAATGAACCAGCCTCTGCTCTCAAACAAATGGGTGTCCAGATCTTTGCAATTGGAAGCAGGATGTCTGACAGAGGAGAACTGCAGACAATATCCCATGACCCCAGTAATGCTCTATTTGTGTCTGAATTCACCAACCTTCCTACTGTACAAGAACAGCTCTCTTCTGTAATGGGTAGAGTGCTGGTGAGGGCCACGCCCATGACACCAACTGTGACTGGTAAGACAGTGACAGATTTTTACATACTGCGATCATGAGAGTACTGAAATTGAACTGTCAATGTGTACTTTACTAAGTTGAGGTCAGCCATTGATACTTTGACAAATCAGGTGTGCCAGCATGTTGTAAGTTGTAAGCTTTGAACTTAGATTTCATCATGACTTTCACATGGGAAACGCTAGACGCATGAACCTAGTATGTCTGATTTTATGTTCCATAGTGGAGAGAAAACCAGCTGGAAAGGATGTTGTGTTCTTGTTGGATGGATCCGAAGACACTAGAAGTGCATTCCGAGCTATGCGAGACCTTTGTCCAAAGAGTAGTGGAAACACTCAGTGTGGATGACAACAAAGACCGTGTCTCAGTGGTTCAGTACAGCAGAGATCCAGCTGTCCAGTTCTATCTGAACACATACACAACAAAAGGCGAGATCCTTGACACTGTCAGAGGTTTAAGTCACAAAGGCGGAAGACCCCTCAACACTGGAGCAGGCACTCCAGTACTTGAGGGATAATGTCTTCACAGCCTCTGCCGGAAGCAGGCGCCAGGAGGGCGTTCCACAGGTTCTGGTACTGCTAAGTGGTGGGAAGATCTTTTGACAGAGTTAATGAACCAGCCTCTGCTCTCAAACAAATGGGTGTCCAGATTTTTGCAATTGGAAGCAGGAGGTCTGACAGAGGGGAACTGCAGACACTATCCCACGATCCAAGTAATGCTCTTTTCGTGTCTGAATTCACTGATCTACCAACTGTTGAGCAGCAACTTCAGTCCTCAGTGGAGGCTGTGGTTACCGATGTCACGCCAGAATCACCAACTGTACCTGGTAGGTTAACGTGCACAGCCCCTTGCTGGTCTGAAAAGCAACCTGACTAGTTTAAGTTACAGTAAATGAAAGATATTGAGTGTGATACGTGTTTAGTTCTATGTGTGTGTTTAAAGGGAAGTTGTGGTCTCCTTTCTTGAACTGAAGTAGACAGTGCTAGGTCTTTCAAAAATAGTCCACCAGCATAGTTTTTGCAAAGATACATATTAATTGTCTTCCTGTGTTTTCTCAGTTGACACTGTCAAAAAGGATATCGTGTTCCTTCTGGATGGTTCTGATGGCACAAGGAGAGGCTTCCCTGCCATGCGTGATTTTGTTGAGAGAGCTGTAGAGAAACTCAATGTGGGGCAAAACAAAGACCGTGTCTCTGTGGTCCAGTACAGCAGAGATGCAGAGGTCAATTTCTATCTGAACACATATGCCACAAAAGAGGATATTGTGGATTCGGTCAGAGGGCTGAAACACAGAGGAGGCACACCCTCAACACTGGGGCAGCTCTCCAATATGTCAGGAACAATGTCTTTACGCACTCCTCGGGGAGTAGACGGGTCCAAGGTGTTCCACAGCTGTTGATCCTGCTAAACGGTGGAAAGTCTTTTGACAATGTAGATGCCCCGGCTTCTGCCCTCAAACAGCAGGGTATTTCTGTAATTGGCATTGGAACAAGCAGCTCTGACATTAATGAGCTGCAGAAGATATCTTACGACCCTACTTATGCCCTGTCAGTGTCTAACTTCACAGCCCTCCCCACAGTCCAAGAACAGCTCTCTTCTGTAATGGGTAGAGTGCTGGTGAGGGCCACGCCCATGACACCAACTGTGACTGGTAAGACAGTGACAGATTTTTACATACTGCGATCATGAGAGTACTGAAATTGAACTGTCAGTGTGTACTTGACTAAGTTGAGGTCAGCCATTGATGCTTTGATAAATCAGGTGTGCCAGCATGAATAGATCAAGTTGTAAACTTTGAGCTTAGCTTTCATCATGACTTTCACATGAGAAATGCTAGACGCATGAACCTAAGTATGTCTGATTTTATGTTCCCTAGTGGAGAGAAAACCAGCTGGAAAGGATGTTGTGTTCTTGTTGGATGGATCTGAAGACACTAGAAGTGCATTCCAAGATATGCGAGACTTTGTCCAAAGAGTAGTGGATACACTCAGTGTGGATGACAACAAAGACCGTGTCTCAGTGGTTCAGTACAGCAGAGATCCAGCTGTCCAGTTCTATCTGAACACATACACAACAAAAGGCGAGATCCTTGACACTGTCAGAGGTTTAAGTCACAAAGGCGGAAGACCCCTCAACACTGGAGCAGCACTCCAGTACTTGAGGGATAATGTCTTCACAGCCTCTGCCGGAAGCAGGCGCAAGGAGGGCGTTCCACAGGTTCTGGTACTGCTAAGTGGTGGAAGATCTTTTGACAGAGTTAATGAACCAGCCTCTGCTCTCAAACAAATGGGTGTCCAGATCTTTGCAATTGGAAGCAGGAAGTCTGACAGAGGAGAACTGCAGACAATATCCCACGATCCCAGTAATGCTCTTTTCGTGTCTGAATTCACTGATCTACCAACTGTTGAGCAGCAACTTCAGTCCTCAGTGGAGGCTGTGGTTACTGATGTCACGCCAGAATCACCAACCGTACCTGGTAGGTTAACGTGCACAGCCCCTTGCTGGCCTGAAAGCAACCTGACTAGTTTAAGTTACACTAAATGAAAGATATTGAGTGTGATACTTGTTTAGTTCTATGTGTGTGTTTAAAGGGAAGTTGTGGTCTCCTTTCTTGAACTGAAGTAGACAGTGCTAGGTCTTTCAAAAAATAGTCCACCAGCATAGTCTTTGCAAAGTTACATATTTTTTGTCTTCCTGTGTTTTCTCAGTCGACACTGTCAAAAAGGATATCGTGTTCCTTCTGGATGGTTCTGATGGCACAAGGAGAGGCTTCCCTGCCATGCGTGATTTTGTTGAGAGAGCTGTAGAGAAACTCAATGTGGGGCAAAACAAAGACCGTGTCTCTGTGGTCCAGTACAGCAGAGATGCAGAGGTCAATTTCTATCTGAACACATACGCCACAAAAGAGGATATTGTGGATTCGGTCAGAGGGCTGAAACACAGAGGAGGCACACCCCTCAACACTGGAGCAGCACTCCAGTACTTGAGGGATAATGTCTTCACAGCCTCTGCCGGAAGCAGGCGCCAGGAGGGCGTTCCACAGGTTCTGGTACTGCTAAGTGGTGGAAGATCTTTTGACAGAGTTAATGAACCAGCCTCTGCTCTCAAACAAATGGGTGTCCAGATCTTTGCAATTGGAAGCAGGATGTCTGACAGAGGAGAACTGCAGACAATATCCCATGACCCCAGTAATGCTCTATTTGTGTCTGATTCACCGACCTTCCTACTGTACAAGAACAGCTCTCTTCTGTAATGGGTAGAGTGCTGGTGAGGGCCACGCCCATGACACCAACTGTGACTGGTAAGACAGTGACAGATTTTTACATACTGCGATCATGAGAGTACTGAAATTGAACTGTCAATGTGTACTTTACTAAGTTGAGGTCAGCCATTGATACTTTGACAAATCAGGTGTGCCAGCATGTTGTAAGTTGTAAGCTTTGAACTTAGATTTCATCATGACTTTCACATGGGAAACGCTAGATGCATGAACCTAAGTATGTCTGATTTTATGTTCCATAGTGGAGAGAAAACCAGCTGGAAAGGATGTTGTGTTCTTGTTGGATGGATCCGAAGACACTAGAAGTGCATTCCGAGCTATGCGAGACTTTGTCCAAAGAGTAGTGGAGAACACTCAGTGTGGATGACAACAAAGACCGTGTCTCAGTGGTTCAGTACAGCAGAGATCCAGCTGTCCAGTTCTATCTGAACACATACACAACAAAAGGCGAGATCCTTGACACTGTCAGAGGTTTAAGTCACAAAGGCGGAAGACCCCTCAACACTGGAGCAGCACTCCAGTACTTGAGGGATAATGTCTTCACAGCCTCTGCCGGAAGCAGGCGCCAGGAGGGCGTTCCACAGGTTCTGGTACTGCTAAGTGGTGGAAGATCTTTTGACAGAGTTAATGAACCAGCCTCTGCTCTCAAACAAATGGGTGTCCAGATCTTTGCAATTGGAAGCAGGAGGTCTGACAGAGGGGAACTGCAGACACTATCCCACGATCCAAGTAATGCTCTTTTCGTGTCTGAATTCACTGATCTACCAACTGTTGAGCAGCAACTTCAGTCCTCAGTGGAGGCTGTGGTTACCGATGTCACGCCAGAATCACCAACTGTACCTGGTAGGTTAACGTGCACAGCCCTTGCTGGTCTGAAAAGCAACCTGACTAGTTTAAGTTACACTAAATGAAAGATATTGAGTGTGATACGTGTTTAGTTCTATGTGTGTGTTTAAAGGGAAGTTGTGGTCTCCTTTCTTGAACTGAAGTAGACAGTGCTAGGTCTTTCAAAAAATAGTCCACCAGCATAGTTTTTGCAAAGATACATATTAATTGTCTTCCTGTGTTTTCTCAGTTGACACTGTCAAAAAGGATATCGTGTTCCTTCTGGATGGTTCTGATGGCACAAGGAGAGGCTTCCCTGCCATGCGTGATTTTGTTGAGAGAGCTGTAGAGAAACTCAATGTGGGGCAAAACAAAGACCGTGTCTCTGTGGTCCAGTACAGCAGAGATGCAGAGGTCAATTTCTATCTGAACACATATGCCACAAAAGAGGATATTGTGGATTCGGTCAGAGGGCTGAAACACAGAGGAGGCACACCCCTCAACACTGGGGCAGCTCTCCAATATGTCAGGAACAATGTCTTTACGCACTCCTCGGGGAGTAGACGGGTCCAAGGTGTTCCACAGCTGTTGATCCTGCTAAACGGTGGAAAGTCTTTTGACAATGTAGATGCCCCGGCTTCTGCCCTCAAACAGCAGGGTATTTCTGTAATTGGCATTGGAACAAGCAGCTCTGACATTAATGAGCTGCAGAAGATATCTTACGACCCTACTTATGCCCTGTCAGTGTCTAACTTCACAGCCCTCCCCACAGTCCAAGAACAGCTCTCTTCTGTAATGGGTAGAGTGCTGGTGAGGGCCACGCCCATGACACCAACTGTGACTGGTAAGACAGTGACAGATTTTTACATACTGCGATCATGAGAGTACTGAAATTGAACTGTCAGTGTGTACTTGACTAAGTTGAGGTCATTCATTGATACTTTGATAAATCAGGTGTGCCAGCATGAATAGATCAAGTTGTAAACTTTGAGCTTAGCTTTCATCATGACTTTCACATGAGAAATGCTAGACGCATGAACCTAAGTATGTCTGATTTTATGTTCCCTAGTGGAGAGAAAACCAGCTGGAAAGGATGTTGTGTTCTTGCTGGATGGATCTGAAGACACTAGAAGTGCATTCCAAGATATGCGAGACTTTGTCCAAAGAGTAGTGGATACACTCAGTGTGGATGACAACAAAGACCGTGTCTCAGTGGTTCAGTACAGCAGAGATCCAGCTGTCCAGTTCTATCTGAACACATACACAACAAAAGGCGAGATCCTTGACACTGTCAGAGGTTTAAGTCACAAAGGCGGAAGACCCCTCAACACTGGAGCAGCACTCCAGTACTTGAGGGATAATGTCTTCACAGCCTCTGCGGGAAGCAGGCGCAAGGAGGGCGTTCCACAGGTTCTGGTACTGCTAAGTGGTGGAAGATCTTTTGACAGAGTTAATGAACCAGCCTCTGCTCTCAAACAAATGGGTGTCCAGATCTTTGCAATTGGAAGCAGGAAGTCTGACAGAGGAGAACTGCAGACAATATCCCACGATCCCAGTAATGCTCTTTTCGTGTCTGAATTCACTGATCTACCAACTGTTGAGCAGCAACTTCAGTCCTCAGTGGAGGCTGTGGTTACTGATGTCACGCCAGAATCACCAACCGTACCTGGTAGGTTAACGTGCACAGCCCCTTGCTGGCCTGAAAAGCAACCTGACTAGTTTAAGTTACACTAAATGAAAGATATTGAGTGTGATACTTGTTTAGTTCTATGTGTGTGTTTAAAGGGAAGTTGTGGTCTCCTTTCTTGAACTGAAGTAGACAGTGCTAGGTCTTTCAAAAAATAGTCCACCAGCATAGTCTTTGCAAAGTTACATATTTTTTGTCTTCCTGTGTTTTCTCAGTCGACACTGTCAAAAAGGATATCGTGTTCCTTCTGGATGGTTCTGATGGCACAAGGAGAGGCTTCCCTGCCATGCGTGATTTTGTTGAGAGAGCTGTAGAGAAACTCAATGTGGGGCAAGACAAAGACCGTGTCTCTGTGGTCCAGTACAGCAGAGATGCAGAGATCAATTTCTATCTGAACACATACGCCACAAAAGAGGATATTGTGGATTCGGTCAGAGGGCTGAAACACAGAGGAGGCACACCCCTCAACACTGGGGCAGCACTCCAGTACTTGAGGGATAATGTCTTCACAGCCTCTGCCGGAAGCAGGCGCCAGGAAGGCGTTCCACAGGTTCTGGTACTACTAAGTGGTGGAAGATCTTTTGACAGAGTTAATGAACCAGCCTCTGCTCTCAAACAAATGGGTGTCCAGATCTTTGCAATTGGAAGCAGGATGTCTGACAGAGGAGAACTGCAGACAATATCCCATGACCCCAGTAATGCTCTATTTGTGTCTGAATTCACCGACCTTCCTACTGTACAAGAACAGCTCTCTTCTGTAATGGGTAGAGTGCTGGTGAGGGCCACGCCCATGACACCAACTGTGACTGGTAAGACAGTGACAGATTTTTACATACTGCGATCATGAGAGTACTGAAATTGAACTGTCAATGTGTACTTTACTAAGTTGAGGTCAGCCATTGATACTTTGACAAATCAGGTGTGCCAGCATGTTGTAAGTTGTAAGCTTTGAACTTAGATTTCATCATGACTTTCACATGGGAAACGCTAGATGCATGAACCTAAGTATGTCTGATTTTATGTTCCATAGTGGAGAGAAAACCAGCTGGAAAGGATGTTGTGTTCTTGTTGGATGGATCCGAAGACACTAGAAGTGCATTCCGAGCTATGCGAGACTTTGTCCAAAGAGTAGTGGAAACACTCAGTGTGGATGACAACAAAGACCGTGTCTCAGTGGTTCAGTACAGCAGAGATCCAGCTGTCCAGTTCTATCTGAACACATACACAACAAAAGGCGAGATCCTTGACACTGTCAGAGGTTTAAGTCACAAAGGCGGAAGACCCCTCAACACTGGAGCAGCACTCCAGTACTTGAGGGATAATGTCTTCACAGCCTCTGCCGGAAGCAGGCGCCAGGAGGGCGTTCCACAGGTTCTGGTACTGCTAAGTGGTGGAAGATCTTTTGACAGAGTTAATGAACCAGCCTCTGCTCTCAAACAAATGGGTGTCCAGATTTTTGCAATTGGAAGCAGGAGGTCTGACAGAGGGGAACTGCAGACACTATCCCACGATCCAAGTAATGCTCTTTTCGTGTCTGAATTCACTGATCTACCAACTGTTGAGCAGCAACTTCAGTCCTCAGTGGAGGCTGTGGTTACCGATGTCACGCCAGAATCACCAACTGTACCTGGTAGGTTAACGTGCACAGCCCCTTGCTGGTCTGAAAAGCAACCTGACTAGTTTAAGTTACAGTAAATGAAAGATATTGAGTGTGATACGTGTTTAGTTCTATGTGTGTGTTTAAAGGGAAGTTGTGGTCTCCTTTCTTGAACTGAAGTAGACAGTGCTAGGTCTTTCAAAAAATAGTCCACCAGCATAGTTTTTGCAAAGATACATATTAATTGTCTTCCTGTGTTTTCTCAGTTGACACTGTCAAAAAGGATATCGTGTTCCTTCTGGATGGTTCTGATGGCACAAGGAGAGGCTTCCCTGCCATGCGTGATTTTGTTGAGAGAGCTGTAGAGAAACTCAATGTGGGGCAAAACAAAGACCGTGTCTCTGTGGTCCAGTACAGCAGAGATGCAGAGGTCAATTTCTATCTGAACACATATGCCACAAAAGAGGATATTGTGGATTCGGTCAGAGGGCTGAAACACAGAGGAGGCACACCCCTCAACACTGGGGCAGCTCTCCAATATGTCAGGAACAATGTCTTTACGCACTCCTCGGGGAGTAGACGGGTCCAAGGTGTTCCACAGCTGTTGATCCTGCTAAACGGTGGAAAGTCTTTTGACAATGTAGATGCCCCGGCTTCTGCCCTCAAACAGCAGGGTATTTCTGTAATTGGCATTGGAACAAGCAGCTCTGACATTAATGAGCTGCAGAAGATATCTTACGACCCTACTTATGCCCTGTCAGTGTCTAACTTCACAGCCCTCCCCACAGTCCAAGAACAGCTCTCTTCTGTAATGGGTAGAGTGCTGGTGAGGGCCACGCCCATGACACCAACTGTGACTGGTAAGACAGTGACAGATTTTTACATACTGCGATCATGAGAGTACTGAAATTGAACTGTCAGTGTGTACTTGACTAAGTTGAGGTCATTCATTGATACTTTGATAAATCAGGTGTGCCAGCATGAATAGATCAAGTTGTAAACATTTGAGCTTAGCTTTCATCATGACTTTCACATGAGAAATGCTAGACGCATGAACCTAAGTATGTCTGATTTTATGTTCCCTAGTGGAGAGAAAACCAGCTGGAAAGGATGTTGTGTTCTTGCTGGATGGATCTGAAGACACTAGAAGTGCATTCCAAGATATGCGAGACTTTGTCCAAAGAGTAGTGGATACACTCAGTGTGGATGACAACAAAGACCGTGTCTCAGTGGTTCAGTACAGCAGAGATCCAGCTGTCCAGTTCTATCTGAACACATACACAACAAAAGGCGAGATCCTTGACACTGTCAGAGGTTTAAGTCACAAAGGCGGAAGACCCCTCAACACTGGAGCAGCACTCCAGTACTTGAGGGATAATGTCTTCACAGCCTCTGCGGGAAGCAGGCGCAAGGAGGGCGTTTCCACAGGTTCTGGTACTGCTAAGTGGTGGAAGATCTTTTGACAGAGTTAATGAACCAGCCTCTGCTCTCAAACAAATGGGTGTCCAGATCTTTGCAATTGGAAGCAGGAAGTCTGACAGAGGAGAACTGCAGACAATATCCCACGATCCCAGTAATGCTCTTTTCGTGTCTGAATTCACTGATCTACCAACTGTTGAGCAGCAACTTCAGTCCTCAGTGGAGGCTGTGGTTACTGATGTCACGCCAGAATCACCAACCGTACCTGGTAGGTTAACGTGCACAGCCCCTTGCTGGCCTGAAAAGCAACCTGACTAGTTTAAGTTACACTAAATGAAAGATATTGAGTGTGATACTTGTTTAGTTCTATGTGTGTGTTTAAAGGGAAGTTGTGGTCTCCTTTCTTGAACTGAAGTAGACAGTGCTAGGTCTTTCAAAAAATAGTCCACCAGCATAGTCTTTGCAAAGTTACATATTTTTTGTCTTCCTGTGTTTTCTCAGTCGACACTGTCAAAAAGGATATCGTGTTCCTTCTGGATGGTTCTGATGGCACAAGGAGAGGCTTCCCTGCCATGCGTGATTTTGTTGAGAGAGCTGTAGAGAAACTCAATGTGGGGCAAGACAAAGACCGTGTCTCTGTGGTCCAGTACAGCAGAGATGCAGAGATCAATTTCTATCTGAACACATACGCCACAAAAGAGGATATTGTGGATTCGGTCAGAGGGCTGAAACACAGAGGAGGCACACCCCTCAACACTGGGGCAGCACTCCAGTACTTGAGGGATAATGTCTTCACAGCCTCTGCCGGAAGCAGGCGCCAGGAAGGCGTTCCACAGGTTCTGGTACTACTAAGTGGTGGAAGATCTTTTGACAGAGTTAATGAACCAGCCTCTGCTCTCAAACAAATGGGTGTCCAGATCTTTGCAATTGGAAGCAGGATGTCTGACAGAGGAGAACTGCAGACAATATCCCATGACCCCAGTAATGCTCTATTTGTGTCTGAATTCACCGACCTTCCTACTGTACAAGAACAGCTCTCTTCTGTAATGGGTAGAGTGCTGGTGAGGGCCACGCCCATGACACCAACTGTGACTGGTAAGACAGTGACAGATTTTTACATACTGCGATCATGAGAGTACTGAAATTGAACTGTCAATGTGTACTTTACTAAGTTGAGGTCAGCCATTGATACTTTGACAAATCAGGTGTGCCAGCATGTTGTAAGTTGTAAGCTTTGAACTTAGATTTCATCATGACTTTCACATGGGAAACGCTAGATGCATGAACCTAAGTATGTCTGATTTTATGTTCCATAGTGGAGAGAAAACCAGCTGGAAAGGATGTTGTGTTCTTGTTGGATGGATCCGAAGACACTAGAAGTGCATTCCGAGCTATGCGAGACTTTGTCCAAAGAGTAGTGGAAACACTCAGTGTGGATGACAACAAAGACCGTGTCTCAGTGGTTCAGTACAGCAGAGATCCAGCTGTCCAGTTCTATCTGAACACATACACAACAAAAGGCGAGATCCTTGACACTGTCAGAGGTTTAAGTCACAAAGGCGGAAGACCCCTCAACACTGGAGCAGCACTCCAGTACTTGAGGGATAATGTCTTCACAGCCTCTGCCGGAAGCAGGCGCCAGGAGGGCGTTCCACAGGTTCTGGTACTGCTAAGTGGTGGAAGATCTTTTGACAGAGTTAATGAACCAGCCTCTGCTCTCAAACAAATGGGTGTCCAGATTTTTGCAATTGGAAGCAGGAGGTCTGACAGAGGGGAACTGCAGACACTATCCCACGATCCAAGTAATGCTCTTTTCGTGTCTGAATTCACTGATCTACCAACTGTTGAGCAGCAACTTCAGTCCTCAGTGGAGGCTGTGGTTACCGATGTCACGCCAGAATCACCAACTGTACCTGGTAGGTTAACGTGCACAGCCCCTTGCTGGTCTGAAAAGCAACCTGACTAGTTTAAGTTACAGTAAATGAAAGATATTGAGTGTGATACGTGTTTAGTTCTATGTGTGTGTTTAAAGGGAAGTTGTGGTCTCCTTTCTTGAACTGAAGTAGACAGTGCTAGGTCTTTCAAAAAATAGTCCACCAGCATAGTTTTTGCAAAGATACATATTAATTGTCTTCCTGTGTTTTCTCAGTTGACACTGTCAAAAAGGATATCGTGTTCCTTCTGGATGGTTCTGATGGCACAAGGAGAGGCTTCCCTGCCATGCGTGATTTTGTTGAGAGAGCTGTAGAGAAACTCAATGTGGGGCAAAACAAAGACCGTGTCTCTGTGGTCCAGTACAGCAGAGATGCAGAGGTCAATTTCTATCTGAACACATATGCCACAAAAGAGGATATTGTGGATTCGGTCAGAGGGCTGAAACACAGAGGAGGCACACCCCTCAACACTGGGGCAGCTCTCCAATATGTCAGGAACAATGTCTTTACGCACTCCTCGGGGAGTAGACGGGTCCAAGGTGTTCCACAGCTGTTGATCCTGCTAAACGGTGGAAAGTCTTTTGACAATGTAGATGCCCCGGCTTCTGCCCTCAAACAGCAGGGTATTTCTGTAATTGGCATTGGAACAAGCAGCTCTGACATTAATGAGCTGCAGAAGATATCTTACGACCCTACTTATGCCCTGTCAGTGTCTAACTTCACAGCCCTCCCCACAGTCCAAGAACAGCTCTCTTCTGTAATGGGTAGAGTGCTGGTGAGGGCCACGCCCATGACACCAACTGTGACTGGTAAGACAGTGACAGATTTTTACATACTGCGATCATGAGAGTACTGAAATTGAACTGTCAGTGTGTACTTGACTAAGTTGAGGTCATTCATTGATACTTTGATAAATCAGGTGTGCCAGCATGAATAGATCAAGTTGTAAACTTTGAGCTTAGCTTTCATCATGACTTTCACATGAGAAATGCTAGACGCATGAACCTAAGTATGTCTGATTTTATGTTCCCTAGTGGAGAGAAAACCAGCTGGAAAGGATGTTGTGTTCTTGCTGGATGGATCTGAAGACACTAGAAGTGCATTCCAAGATATGCGAGACTTTGTCCAAAGAGTAGTGGATACACTCAGTGTGGATGACAACAAAGACCGTGTCTCAGTGGTTCAGTACAGCAGAGATCCAGCTGTCCAGTTCTATCTGAACACATACACAACAAAAGGCGAGATCCTTGACACTGTCAGAGGTTTAAGTCACAAAGGCGGAAGACCCCTCAACACTGGAGCAGCACTCCAGTACTTGAGGGATAATGTCTTCACAGCCTCTGCGGGAAGCAGGCGCAAGGAGGGCGTTCCACAGGTTCTGGTACTGCTAAGTGGTGGAAGATCTTTTGACAGAGTTAATGAACCAGCCTCTGCTCTCAAACAAATGGGTGTCCAGATCTTTGCAATTGGAAGCAGGAAGGTCTGACAGAGGAGAACTGCAGACAATATCCCACGATCCCAGTAATGCTCTTTTCGTGTCTGAATTCACTGATCTACCAACTGTTGAGCAGCAACTTCAGTCCTCAGTGGAGGCTGTGGTTACTGATGTCACGCCAGAATCACCAACCGTACCTGGTAGGTTAACGTGCACAGCCCCTTGCTGGCCTGAAAAGCAACCTGACTAGTTTAAGTTACACTAAATGAAAGATATTGAGTGTGATACTTGTTTAGTTCTATGTGTGTGTTTAAAGGGAAGTTGTGGTCTCCTTTCTTGAACTGAAGTAGACAGTGCTAGGTCTTTCAAAAAATAGTCCACCAGCATAGTCTTTGCAAAGTTACATATTTTTTGTCTTCCTGTGTTTTCTCAGTCGACACTGTCAAAAAGGATATCGTGTTCCTTCTGGATGGTTCTGATGGCACAAGGAGAGGCTTCCCTGCCATGCGTGATTTTGTTGAGAGAGCTGTAGAGAAACTCAATGTGGGGCAAGACAAAGACCGTGTCTCTGTGGTCCAGTACAGCAGAGATGCAGAGATCAATTTCTATCTGAACACATACGCCACAAAAGAGGATATTGTGGATTCGGTCAGAGGGCTGAAACACAGAGGAGGCACACCCCTCAACACTGGGGCAGCACTCCAGTACTTGAGGGATAATGTCTTCACAGCCTCTGCCGGAAGCAGGCGCCAGGAAGGCGTTCCACAGGTTCTGGTACTACTAAGTGGTGGAAGATCTTTGACAGAGTTAATGAACCAGCCTCTGCTCTCAAACAAATGGGTGTCCAGATCTTTGCAATTGGAAGCAGGATGTCTGACAGAGGAGAACTGCAGACAATATCCCATGACCCCAGTAATGCTCTATTTGTGTCTGAATTCACCGACCTTCCTACTGTACAAGAACAGCTCTCTTCTGTAATGGGTAGAGTGCTGGTGAGGGCCACGCCCATGACACCAACTGTGACTGGTAAGACAGTGACAGATTTTTACATACTGCGATCATGAGAGTACTGAAATTGAACTGTCAATGTGTACTTTACTAAGTTGAGGTCAGCCATTGATACTTTGACAAATCAGGTGTGCCAGCATGTTGTAAGTTGTAAGCTTTGAACTTAGATTTCATCATGACTTTCACATGGGAAACGCTAGATGCATGAACCTAAGTATGTCTGATTTTATGTTCCATAGTGGAGAGAAAACCAGCTGGAAAGGATGTTGTGTTCTTGTTGGATGGATCCGAAGACACTAGAAGTGCATTCCGAGCTATGCGAGACTTTGTCCAAAGAGTAGTGGAAACACTCAGTGTGGATGACAACAAAGACCGTGTCTCAGTGGTTCAGTACAGCAGAGATCCAGCTGTCCAGTTCTATCTGAACACATACACAACAAAAGGCGAGATCCTTGACACTGTCAGAGGTTTAAGTCACAAAGGCGGAAGACCCCTCAACACTGGAGCAGCACTCCAGTACTTGAGGGGATAATGTCTTCACAGCCTCTGCCGGAAGCAGGCGCCAGGAGGGCGTTCCACAGGTTCTGGTACTGCTAAGTGGTGGAAGATCTTTTGACAGAGTTAATGAACCAGCCTCTGCTCTCAAACAAATGGGTGTCCAGATTTTTGCAATTGGAAGCAGGAGGTCTGACAGAGGGGAACTGCAGACACTATCCCACGATCCAAGTAATGCTCTTTTCGTGTCTGAATTCACTGATCTACCAACTGTTGAGCAGCAACTTCAGTCCTCAGTGGAGGCTGTGGTTACCGATGTCACGCCAGAATCACCAACTGTACCTGGTAGGTTAACGTGCACAGCCCCTTGCTGGTCTGAAAAGCAACCTGACTAGTTTAAGTTACAGTAAATGAAAGATATTGAGTGTGATACGTGTTTAGTTCTATGTGTGTGTTTAAAGGGAAGTTGTGGTCTCCTTTCTTGAACTGAAGTAGACAGTGCTAGGTCTTTCAAAAAATAGTCCACCAGCATAGTTTTTGCAAAGATACATATTAATTGTCTTCCTGTGTTTTCTCAGTTGACACTGTCAAAAAGGATATCGTGTTCCTTCTGGATGGTTCTGATGGCACAAGGAGAGGCTTCCCTGCCATGCGTGATTTTGTTGAGAGAGCTGTAGAGAAACTCAATGTGGGGCAAAACAAAGACCGTGTCTCTGTGGTCCAGTACAGCAGAGATGCAGAGGTCAATTTCTATCTGAACACATATGCCACAAAAGAGGATATTGTGGATTCGGTCAGAGGGCTGAAACACAGAGGAGGCACACCCCTCAACACTGGGGCAGCTCTCCAATATGTCAGGAACAATGTCTTTACGCACTCCTCGGGGAGTAGACGGGTCCAAGGTGTTCCACAGCTGTTGATCCTGCTAAACGGTGGAAAGTCTTTTGACAATGTAGATGCCCCGGCTTCTGCCCTCAAACAGCAGGGTATTTCTGTAATTGGCATTGGAACAAGCAGCTCTGACATTAATGAGCTGCAGAAGATATCTTACGACCCTACTTATGCCCTGTCAGTGTCTAACTTCACAGCCCTCCCCACAGTCCAAGAACAGCTCTCTTCTGTAATGGGTAGAGTGCTGGTGAGGGCCACGCCCATGACACCAACTGTGACTGGTAAGACAGTGACAGATTTTTACATACTGCGATCATGAGAGTACTGAAATTGAACTGTCAGTGTGTACTTGACTAAGTTGAGGTCATTCATTGATACTTTGATAAATCAGGTGTGCCAGCATGAATAGATCAAGTTGTAAACTTTGAGCTTAGCTTTCATCATGACTTTCACATGAGAAATGCTAGACGCATGAACCTAAGTATGTCTGATTTTATGTTCCCTAGTGGAGAGAAAACCAGCTGGAAAGGATGTTGTGTTCTTGCTGGATGGATCTGAAGACACTAGAAGTGCATTCCAAGATATGCGAGACTTTGTCCAAAGAGTAGTGGATACACTCAGTGTGGATGACAACAAAGACCGTGTCTCAGTGGTTCAGTACAGCAGAGATCCAGCTGTCCAGTTCTATCTGAACACATACACAACAAAAGGCGAGATCCTTGACACTGTCAGAGGTTTAAGTCACAAAGGCGGAAGACCCCTCAACACTGGAGCAGCACTCCAGTACTTGAGGGATAATGTCTTCACAGCCTCTGCGGGAAGCAGGCGCAAGGAGGGCGTTCCACAGGTTCTGGTACTGCTAAGTGGTGGAAGATCTTTTGACAGAGTTAATGAACCAGCCTCTGCTCTCAAACAAATGGGTGTCCAGATCTTTGCAATTGGAAGCAGGAAGTCTGACAGAGGAGAACTGCAGACAATATCCCACGATCCCAGTAATGCTCTTTTCGTGTCTGAATTCACTGATCTACCAACTGTTGAGCAGCAACTTCAGTCCTCAGTGGAGGCTGTGGTTACTGATGTCACGCCAGAATCACCAACCGTACCTGGTAGGTTAACGTGCACAGCCCCTTGCTGGCCTGAAAAGCAACCTGACTAGTTTAAGTTACACTAAATGAAAGATATTGAGTGTGATACTTGTTTAGTTCTATGTGTGTGTTTAAAGGGAAGTTGTGGTCTCCTTTCTTGAACTGAAGTAGACAGTGCTAGGTCTTTCAAAAAATAGTCCACCAGCATAGTCTTTGCAAAGTTACATATTTTTTGTCTTCCTGTGTTTTCTCAGTCGACACTGTCAAAAAGGATATCGTGTTCCTTCTGGATGGTTCTGATGGCACAAGGAGAGGCTTCCCTGCCATGCGTGATTTTGTTGAGAGAGCTGTAGAGAAACTCAATGTGGGGCAAGACAAAGACCTGTGTCTCTGTGGTCCAGTACAGCAGAGATGCAGAGATCAATTTCTATCTGAACACATACGCCACAAAAGAGGATATTGTGGATTCGGTCAGAGGGCTGAAACACAGAGGAGGCACACCCCTCAACACTGGGGCAGCACTCCAGTACTTGAGGGATAATGTCTTCACAGCCTCTGCCGGAAGCAGGCGCCAGGAAGGCGTTCCACAGGTTCTGGTACTACTAAGTGGTGGAAGATCTTTTGACAGAGTTAATGAACCAGCCTCTGCTCTCAAACAAATGGGTGTCCAGATCTTTGCAATTGGAAGCAGGATGTCTGACAGAGGAGAACTGCAGACAATATCCCATGACCCCAGTAATGCTCTATTTGTGTCTGAATTCACCGACCTTCCTACTGTACAAGAACAGCTCTCTTCTGTAATGGGTAGAGTGCTGGTGAGGGCCACGCCCATGACACCAACTGTGACTGGTAAGACAGTGACAGATTTTTACATACTGCGATCATGAGAGTACTGAAATTGAACTGTCAATGTGTACTTTACTAAGTTGAGGTCAGCCATTGATACTTTGACAAATCAGGTGTGCCAGCATGTTGTAAGTTGTAAGCTTTGAACTTAGATTTCATCATGACTTTCACATGGGAAACGCTAGATGCATGAACCTAAGTATGTCTGATTTTATGTTCCATAGTGGAGAGAAAACCAGCTGGAAAGGATGTTGTGTTCTTGTTGGATGGATCCGAAGACACTAGAAGTGCATTCCGAGCTATGCGAGACTTTGTCCAAAGAGTAGTGGAAACACTCAGTGTGGATGACAACAAAGACCGTGTCTCAGTGGTTCAGTACAGCAGAGATCCAGCTGTCCAGTTCTATCTGAACACATACACAACAAAAGGCGAGATCCTTGACACTGTCAGAGGTTTAAGTCACAAAGGCGGAAGACCCCTCAACACTGGAGCAGCACTCCAGTACTTGAGGGATAATGTCTTCACAGCCTCTGCCGGAAGCAGGCGCCAGGAGGGCGTTCCACAGGTTCTGGTACTGCTAAGTGGTGGAAGATCTTTTGACAGAGTTAATGAACCAGCCTCTGCTCTCAAACAAATGGGTGTCCAGATTTTTGCAATTGGAAGCAGGAGGTCTGACAGAGGGGAACTGCAGACACTATCCCACGATCCAAGTAATGCTCTTTTCGTGTCTGAATTCACTGATCTACCAACTGTTGAGCAGCAACTTCAGTCCTCAGTGGAGGCTGTGGTTACCGATGTCACGCCAGAATCACCAACTGTACCTGGTAGGTTAACGTGCACAGCCCCTTGCTGGTCTGAAAAGCAACCTGACTAGTTTAAGTTACAGTAAATGAAAGATATTGAGTGTGATACGTGTTTAGTTCTATGTGTGTGTTTAAAGGGAAGTTGTGGTCTCCTTTCTTGAACTGAAGTAGACAGTGCTAGGTCTTTCAAAAAATAGTCCACCAGCATAGTTTTTGCAAAGATACATATTAATTGTCTTCCTGTGTTTTCTCAGTTGACACTGTCAAAAAGGATATCGTGTTCCTTCTGGATGGTTCTGATGGCACAAGGAGAGGCTTCCCTGCCATGCGTGATTTTGTTGAGAGAGCTGTAGAGAAACTCAATGTGGGGCAAAACAAAGACCGTGTCTCTGTGGTCCAGTACAGCAGAGATGCAGAGGTCAAGTTCTATCTGAACACATATGCCACAAAAGAGGATATTGTGGATTCGGTCAGAGGGCTGAAACACAGAGGAGGCACACCCCTCAACACTGGGGCAGCACTCCAGTACTTGAGGGATAATGTCTTCACAGCCTCTGCCGGAAGCAGGCGCCAGGAAGGCGTTCCACAGGTTCTGGTACTACTAAGTGGTGGAAGATCTTTTGACAGAGTTAATGAACCAGCCTCTGCTCTCATACAAATGGGTGTCCAGATCTTTGCAATTGGAAGCAGGATGTCTGACAGAGGAGAACTGCAGACAATATCCCATGACCCCAGTAATGCTCTATTTGTGTCTGAATTCACCGACCTTCCTACTGTACAAGAACAGCTCTCTTCTGTAATGGGTAGAGTGCTGGTGAGGGCCACGCCCATGACACCAACTGTGACTGGTAAGACAGTGACAGATTTTTACATTCTATGATCATGAGAGTACTGAAATTGAAATGTCAGTGTGTACTTGACTAAGTTGAGGTCAGCCATTGATACTTTGATAAATCAGGTGTGCCAGCATGAATAGATCAAGTTGTAAACTTTGAGCTTAGCTTTCATCATGACTTTCACATGAGAAATGCTAGACGCATGAACCTAAGTATGTCTGATTTTATGTTCCCTAGTGGAGAGAAAACCAGCTGGAAAGGATGTTGTGTTCTTGTTGGATGGATCTGAAGACACTAGAAGTGCATTCCAAGATATGCGAGACTTTGTCCAAAGAGTAGTGGATACACTCAGTGTGGATGACAACAAAGACCGTGTCTCAGTGGTTCAGTACAGCAGAGATCCAGCTGTCCAGTTCTATCTGAACACATACACAACAAAAGGCGAGATCCTTGACACTGTCAGAGGTTTAAGTCACAAAGGCGGAAGACCCCTCAACACTGGGGCAGCACTCCAGTACTTGAGGGATAATGTCTTCACAGCCTCTGCCGGAAGCAGGCGCAAGGAGGGCGTTCCACAGGTTCTGGTACTGCTAAGTGGTGGAAGATCTTTTGACAGAGTTAATGAACCAGCCTCTGCTCTCAAACAAATGGGTGTCCAGATCTTTGCAATTGGAAGCAGGAAGTCTGACAGAGGAGAACTGCAGACAATATCCCAAGATCCCAGTAATGCTCTTTTCGTGTCTGAATTCACTGATCTACCAACTGTTGAGCAGCAACTTCAGTCCTCAGTGGAGGCTGTGGTTACTGATGTCACGCCAGAATCACCAACCGTACCTGGTAGGTTAACGTGCACAGCCCCTTGCTGGCCTGAAAAGCAACCTGACTAGTTTAAGTTACACTAAATGAAAGATATTGAGTGTGATACTTGTTTAGTTCTATGTGTGTGTTTAAAGGGAAGTTGTGGTCTCCTTTCTTGAACTGAAGTAGACAGTGCTAGGTCTTTCAAAAAATAGTCCACCAGCATAGTCTTTGCAAAGTTACATATTTTTTGTCTTCCTGTGTTTTCTCAGTCGACACTGTCAAAAAGGATATCGTGTTCCTTCTGGATGGTTCTGATGGCACAAGGAGAGGCTTCCCTGCCATGCGTGATTTTGTTGAGAGAGCTGTAGAGAAACTCAATGTGGGGCAAAACAAAGACCGTGTCTCTGTGGTCCAGTACAGCAGAGATGCAGAGGTCAATTTCTATCTGAACACATATGCCACAAAAGAGGATATTGTGGATTCGGTCAGAGGGCTGAAACACAGAGGAGGCACACCCCTCAACACTGGGGCAGCACTCCAGTACTTGAGGGATAATGTCTTCACAGCCTCTGCCGGAAGCAGGCGCCAGGAAGGCGTTCCACAGGTTCTGGTACTACTAAGTGGTGGAAGATCTTTTGACAGAGTTAATGAACCAGCCTCTGCTCTCAAACAAATGGGTGTCCAGATCTTTGCAATTGGAAGCAGGATGTCTGACAGAGGAGAACTGCAGACAATATCCCATGACCCCAGTAATGCTCTATTTGTGTCTGAATTCACCGACCTTCCTACTGTACAAGAACAGCTCTCTTCTGTAATGGGTAGAGTGCTGGTGAGGGCCACGCCCATGACACCAACTGTGACTGGTAAGACAGTGACAGATTTTTACATACTGCGATCATGAGAGTACTGAAATTGAACTGTCAATGTGTACTTTACTAAGTTGAGGTCAGCCATTGATACTTTGACAAATCAGGTGTGCCAGCATGTTGTAAGTTGTAAGCTTTGAACTTAGATTTCATCATGACTTTCACATGGGAAACGCTAGACGCATGAACCTAAGTATGTCTGATTTTATGTTCCCTAGTGGAGAGAAAACCAGCTGGAAAGGATGTTGTGTTCTTGTTGGATGGATCCGAAGACACTAGAAGTGCATTCCGAGCTATGCGAGACTTTGTCCAAAGAGTAGTGGAGACACTCAGTGTGGATGACAACAAAGACCGTGTCTCAGTGGTTCAGTACAGCAGAGATCCAGCTGTCCAGTTCTATCTGAACACATACACAACAAAAGGCGAGATCCTTGACACTGTCAGAAGTTTAAGTCACAAAGGCGGAAGACCCCTCAACACTGGAGCAGCACTCCAGTACTTGAGGGATAATGTCTTCACAGCCTCTGCCGGAAGCAGGCGCAAGGAGGGCGTTCCACAGGTTCTGGTACTGCTAAGTGGTGGAAGATCTTTTGACAGAGTTAATGAACCAGCCTCTGCTCTCAAACAAATGGGTGTCCAGATCTTTGCAATTGGAAGCAGGAGGTCTGACAGAGGGGAACTGCAGACACTATCCCACGATCCAAGTAATGCTCTTTTCGTGTCTGAATTCACTGATCTACCAACTGTTGAGCAGCAACTTCAGTCCTCAGTGGAGGCTGTGGTTACCGATGTCACGCCAGAATCACCAACTGTACCTGGTAGGTTAACGTGCACAGCCCCTTGCTGGTCTGAAAAGCAACCTGACTAGTTTAAGTTACACTAAATGAAAGATATTGAGTGTGATACGTGTTTAGTTCTATGTGTGTGTTTAAAGGGAAGTTGTGGTCTCCTTTCTTGAACTGAAGTAGACAGTGCTAGGTATTTCAAAAAATAGTCCACCAGCACAGTTTTTGCAAAGATACATATTAATTGTCTTCCTGTGTTTTCTCAGTTGACACTGTCAAAAAGGATATCGTGTTCCTTCTGGATGGTTCTGATGGCACAAGGAGAGGCTTCCCTGCCATGCGTGATTTTGTTGAGAGAGCTGTAGAGAAACTCAATGTGGGGCAAAACAAAGACCGTGTCTCTGTGGTCCAGTACAGCAGAGATGCAGAGGTCAATTTCTATCTGAACACATATGCCACAAAAGAGGATATTGTGGATTCGGTCAGAGGGCTGAAACACAGAGGAGGCACACCCCTCAACACTGGGGCAGCTCTCCAATATGTCAGGAACAATGTCTTTACGCACTCCTCGGGGAGTAGACGGGTCCAAGGTGTTCCACAGCTGTTGATCCTGCTAAACGGTGGAAAGTCTTTTGACAATGTAGATGCCCCGGCTTCTGCCCTCAAACAGCAGGGTATTTCTGTAATTGGCATTGGAACAAGCAGCTCTGACATTAATGAGCTGCAGAAGATATCTTACGACCCTACTTATGCCCTGTCAGTGTCTAACTTCACAGCCCTCCCCACAGTCCAAGAACAGCTCTCTTCTGTAATGGGTAGAGTGCTGGTGAGGGCCACGCCCATGACACCAACTGTGACTGGTAAGACAGTGACAGATTTTTACATACTGCGATCATGAGAGTACTGAAATTGAACTGTCAGTGTGTACTTGACTAAGTTGAGGTCAGCCATTGATGCTTTGATAAATCAGGTGTGCCAGCATGAATAGATCAAGTTGTAAACTTTGAGCTTAGCTTTCATCATGACTTTCACATGAGAAATGCTAGACGCATGAACCTAAGTATGTCTGATTTTATGTTCCCTAGTGGAGAGAAAACCAGCTGGAAAGGATGTTGTGTTCTTGTTGGATGGATCTGAAGACACTAGAAGTGCATTCCGAGCTATGCGAGACTTTGTCCAAAGAGTAGTGGAGACACTCAGTGTGGATGACAACAAAGACCGTGTCTCAGTGGTTCAGTACAGCAGAGATCCAGCTGTCCAGTTCTATCTGAACACATTCACAACAAAAGGCGAGATCCTTGACACTGTCAGAGGTTTAAGTCACAAAGGCGGAAGACCCCTCAACACTGGAGCAGCACTCCAGTACTTGAGGGATAATGTCTTCACAGCCTCTGCCGGAAGCAGGCGCAAGGAGGGCGTTCCACAGGTTCTGGTACTGCTAAGTGGTGGAAGATCTTTTGACAGAGTTAATGAACCAGCCTCTGCTCTCAAACAAATGGGTGTCCAGATCTTTGCAATTGGAAGCAGGAGGTCTGACAGAGGGGAACTGCAGACACTATCCCACGATCCAAGTAATGCTCTTTTCGTGTCTGAATTCACTGATCTACCAACTGTTGAGCAGCAACTTCAGTCCTCAGTGGAGGCTGTGGTTACCGATGTCACGCCAGAATCACCAACTGTACCTGGTAGGTTAACGTGCACAGCCCCTTGCTGGCCTGAAAAGCAACCTGACTAGTTTAAGTTACACTAAATGAAAGATATTGAGTGTGATACGTGTTTAGTTCTATGTGTGTGTTTAAAGGGAAGTTGTGGTCTCCTTTCTTGAACTGAAGTAGACAGTGCTAGGTCTTTCAAAAAATAGTCCACCAGCATAGTTTTTGCAAAGATACATATTAATTGTCTTCCTGTGTTTTCTCAGTTGACACTGTCAAAAAGGATATCGTGTTCCTTCTGGATGGTTCTGATGGCACAAGGAGAGGCTTCCCTGCCATGCGTGATTTTGTTGAGAGAGCTGTAGAGAAACTCAATGTGGGGCAAAACAAAGACCGTGTCTCTGTGGTCCAGTACAGCAGAGATGCAGAGGTCAATTTCTATCTGAACACATATGCCACAAAAGAGGATATTGTGGATTCGGTCAGAGGGCTGAAACACAGAGGAGGCACACCCCTCAACACTGGGGCAGCTCTCCAATATGTCAGGAACAATGTCTTTACGCACTCCTCGGGGAGTAGACGGGTCCAAGGTGTTCCACAGCTGTTGATCCTGCTAAACGGTGGAAAGTCTTTTGACAATGTAGATGCCCCGGCTTCTGCCCTCAAACAGCAGGGTATTTCTGTAATTGGCATTGGAACAAGCAGCTCTGACATTAATGAGCTGCAGAAGATATCTTACGACCCTACTTATGCCCTGTCAGTGTCTAACTTCACAGCCCTCCCCACAGTCCAAGAACAGCTCTCTTCTGTAATGGGTAGAGTGCTGGTGAGGGCCACGCCCATGACACCAACTGTGACTGGTAAGACAGTGACAGATTTTTACATACTGCGATCATGAGAGTACTGAAATTGAACTGTCAGTGTGTACTTGACTAAGTTGAGGTCAGCCATTGATGCTTTGATAAATCAGGTGTGCCAGCATGAATAGATCAAGTTGTAAACTTTGAGCTTAGCTTTCATCATGACTTTCACATGAGAAATGCTAGACGCATGAACCTAAGTATGTCTGATTTTATGTTCCCTAGTGGAGAGAAAACCAGCTGGAAAGGATGTTGTGTTCTTGTTGGATGGATCTGAAGACACTAGAAGTGCATTCCAAGATATGCGAGACTTTGTCCAAAGAGTAGTGGATACACTCAGTGTGGATGACAACAAAGACCGTGTCTCAGTGGTTCAGTACAGCAGAGATCCAGCTGTCCAGTTCTATCTGAACACATACACAACAAAAGGCGAGATCCTTGACACTGTCAGAGGTTTAAGTCACAAAGGCGGAAGACCCCTCAACACTGGAGCAGCACTCCAGTACTTGAGGGGTAATGTCTTCACAGCCTCTGCCGGAAGCAGGCGCCAGGAGGGCGTTCCACAGGTTCTGGTACTGCTAAGTGGTGGAAGATCTTTTGACAGAGTTAATGAACCAGCCTCTGCTCTCAAACAAATGGGTGTCCAGATCTTTGCAATTGGAAGCAGGAGGTCTGACAGAGGGGAACTGCAGACACTATCCCACGATCCAAGTAATGCTCTTTTCGTGTCTGAATTCACTGATCTACCAACTGTTGAGCTGCAACTTCAGTCCTCAGTGGAGGATGTGGTTACCGATGTCACGCCAGAATCACCAACTGTACCTGGTAGGTTAACGTGCACAGCCCCTTGCTGGCCTGAAAAGCAACCTGACTAGTTTAAGTTACACTAAATGAAAGATATTGAGTGTGATACTTGTTTAGTTCTATGTGTGTGTTTAAAGGGAAGTTGTGGTCTCCTTTCTTGAACTGAAGTAGACAGTGCTAGGTCTTTCAAAAAATAGTCCACCAGCATAGTCTTTGCAAAGTTACATATTTTTTGTCTTCCTGTGTTTTCTCAGTCGACACTGTCAAAAAGGATATCGTGTTCCTTCTGGATGGTTCTGATGGCACAAGGAGAGGCTTCCCTGCCATGCGTGATTTTGTTGAGAGAGCTGTAGAGAAACTCAATGTGGGGCAAGACAAAGACCGTGTCTCTGTGGTCCAGTACAGCAGAGATGCAGAGATCAATTTCTATCTGAACACATACGCCACAAAAGAGGATATTGTGGATTCGGTCAGAGGGCTGAAACACAGAGGAGGCACACCCCTCAACACTGGGGCAGCACTCCAGTACTTGAGGGATAATGTCTTCACAGCCTCTGCCGGAAGCAGGCGCCAGGAAGGCGTTCCACAGGTTCTGGTACTACTAAGTGGTGGAAGATCTTTTGACAGAGTTAATGAACCAGCCTCTGCTCTCAAACAAATGGGTGTCCAGATCTTTGCAATTGGAAGCAGGATGTCTGACAGAGGAGAACTGCAGACAATATCCCATGACCCCAGTAATGCTCTATTTGTGTCTGAATTCACCGACCTTCCTACTGTACAAGAACAGCTCTCTTCTGTAATGGGTAGAGTGCTGGTGAGGGCCACGCCCATGACACCAACTGTGACTGGTAAGACAGTGACAGATTTTTACATACTGCGATCATGAGAGTACTGAAATTGAACTGTCAATGTGTACTTTACTAAGTTGAGGTCAGCCATTGATACTTTGACAAATCAGGTGTGCCAGCATGTTGTAAGTTGTAAGCTTTGAACTTAGATTTCATCATGACTTTCACATGGGAAACGCTAGATGCATGAACCTAAGTATGTCTGATTTTATGTTCCATAGTGGAGAGAAAACCAGCTGGAAAGGATGTTGTGTTCTTGTTGGATGGATCCGAAGACACTAGAAGTGCATTCCGAGCTATGCGAGACTTTGTCCAAAGAGTAGTGGAGACACTCAGTGTGGATGACAACAAAGACCGTGTCTCAGTGGTTCAGTACAGCAGAGATCCAGCTGTCCAGTTCTATCTGAACACATACACAACAAAAGGCGAGATCCTTGACACTGTCAGAGGTTTAAGTCACAAAGGCGGAAGACCCCTCAACACTGGAGCAGCACTCCAGTACTTGAGGGATAATGTCTTCACAGCCTCTGCCGGAAGCAGGCGCCAGGAGGGCGTTCCACAGGTTCTGGTACTGCTAAGTGGTGGAAGATCTTTTGACAGAGTTAATGAACCAGCCTCTGCTCTCAAACAAATGGGTGTCCAGATTTTGCAATTGGAAGCAGGAGGTCTGACAGAGGGGAACTGCAGACACTATCCCACGATCCAAGTAATGCTCTTTTCGTGTCTGAATTCACTGATCTACCAACTGTTGAGCAGCAACTTCAGTCCTCAGTGGAGGCTGTGGTTACCGATGTCACGCCAGAATCACCAACTGTACCTGGTAGGTTAACGTGCACAGCCCCTTGCTGGTCTGAAAAGCAACCTGACTAGTTTAAGTTACACTAAATGAAAGATATTGAGTGTGATACGTGTTTAGTTCTATGTGTGTGTTTAAAGGGAAGTTGTGGTCTCCTTTCTTGAACTGAAGTAGACAGTGCTAGGTCTTTCAAAAAATAGTCCACCAGCATAGTTTTTGCAAAGATACATATTAATTGTCTTCCTGTGTTTTCTCAGTTGACACTGTCAAAAAGGATATCGTGTTCCTTCTGGATGGTTCTGATGGCACAAGGAGAGGCTTCCCTGCCATGCGTGATTTTGTTGAGAGAGCTGTAGAGAAACTCAATGTGGGGCAAAACAAAGACCGTGTCTCTGTGGTCCAGTACAGCAGAGATGCAGAGGTCAATTTCTATCTGAACACATATGCCACAAAGAGGATATTGTGGATTCGGTCAGAGGGCTGAAAACACAGAGGAGGCACACCCCCTCAACACTGGGGCAGCTCTCCAATATGTCAGGAACAATGTCTTTACGCACTCCTCGGGGAGTAGACGGGTCCAAGGTGTTCCACAGCTGTTGATCCTGCTAAACGGTGGAAAGTCTTTTGACAATGTAGATGCCCCGGCTTCTGCCCTCAAACAGCAGGGTATTTCTGTAATTGGCATTGGAACAAGCAGCTCTGACATTAATGAGCTGCAGAAGATATCTTACGACCCTACTTATGCCCTGTCAGTGTCTAACTTCACAGCCCTCCCCACAGTCCAAGAACAGCTCTCTTCTGTAATGGGTAGAGTGCTGGTGAGGGCCACGCCCATGACACCAACTGTGACTGGTAAGACAGTGACAGATTTTTACATACTGCGATCATGAGAGTACTGAAATTGAACTGTCAGTGTGTACTTGACTAAGTTGAGGTCAGCATTGATACTTTGATAAATCAGGTGTGCCAGCATGAATAGATCAAGTTGTAAACTTTGAGCTTAGCTTTCATCATGACTTTCACATGAGAAATGCTAGACGCATGAACCTAAGTATGTCTGATTTTATGTTCCCTAGTGGAGAGAAAACCAGCTGGAAAGGATGTTGTGTTCTTGCTGGATGGATCTGAAGACACTAGAAGTGCATTCCAAGATATGCGAGACTTTGTCCAAAGAGTAGTGGATACACTCAGTGTGGATGACAACAAAGACCGTGTCTCAGTGGTTCAGTACAGCAGAGATCCAGCTGTCCAGTTCTATCTGAACACATACACAACAAAAGGCGAGATCCTTGACACTGTCAGAGGTTTAAGTCACAAAGGCGGAAGACCCCTCAACACTGGAGCAGCACTCCAGTACTTGAGGGATAATGTCTTCACAGCCTCTGCCGGAAGCAGGCGCAAGGAGGGCGTTCCACAGGTTCTGGTACTGCTAAGTGGTGGAAGATCTTTTGACAGAGTTAATGAACCAGCCTCTGCTCTCAAACAAATGGGTGTCCAGATCTTTGCAATTGGAAGCAGGAAGTCTGACAGAGGAGAACTGCAGACAATATCCCACGATCCCAGTAATGCTCTTTTCGTGTCTGAATTCACTGATCTACCAACTGTTGAGCAGCAACTTCAGTCCTCAGTGGAGGCTGTGGTTACTGATGTCACGCCAGAATCACCAACCGTACCTGGTAGGTTAACGTGCACAGCCCCTTGCTGGCCTGAAAGCAACCTGACTAGTTTAAGTTACACTAAATGAAAGATATTGAGTGTGATACTTGTTTAGTTCTATGTGTGTGTTTAAAGGGAAGTTGTGGTCTCCTTTCTTGAACTGAAGTAGACAGTGCTAGGTCTTTCAAAAAATAGTCCACCAGCATAGTCTTTGCAAAGTTACATATTTTTGTCTTCCTGTGTTTTCTCAGTCGACACTGTCAAAAAGGATATCGTGTTCCTTCTGGATGGTTCTGATGGCACAAGGAGAGGCTTCCCTGCCATGCGTGATTTTGTTGAGAGAGCTGTAGAGAAACTCAATGTGGGGCAAGACAAAGACCGTGTCTCTGTGGTCCAGTACAGCAGAGATGCAGAGATCAATTTCTATCTGAACACATACGCCACAAAAGAGGATATTGTGGATTCGGTCAGAGGGCTGAAACACAGAGGAGGCACACCCCTCAACACTGGGGCAGCACTCCAGTACTTGAGGGATAATGTCTTCACAGCCTCTGCCGGAAGCAGGCGCCAGGAAGGCGTTCCACAGGTTCTGGTACTACTAAGTGGTGGAAGATCTTTTGACAGAGTTAATGAACCAGCCTCTGCTCTCAAACAAATGGGTGTCCAGATCTTTGCAATTGGAAGCAGGATGTCTGACAGAGGAGAACTGCAGACAATATCCCATGACCCCAGTAATGCTCTATTTGTGTCTGAATTCACCGACCTTCCTACTGTACAAGAACAGCTCTCTTCTGTAATGGGTAGAGTGCTGGTGAGGGCCACGCCCATGACACCAACTGTGACTGGTAAGACAGTGACAGATTTTTACATACTGCGATCATGAGAGTACTGAAATTGAACTGTCAATGTGTACTTTACTAAGTTGAGGTCAGCCATTGATACTTTGACAAATCAGGTGTGCCAGCATGTATGTAAGTTGTAAGCTTTGAACTTAGATTTCATCATGACTTTCACATGGGAAACGCTAGACGCATGAACCTAAGTATGTCTGATTTTATGTTCCATAGTGGAGAGAAAACCAGCTGGAAAGGATGTTGTGTTCTTGTTGGATGGATCCTGAAGACACTAGAAGTGCATTCCGAGCTATGCGAGACTTTGTCCAAAGAGTAGTGGATACACTCAGTGTGGATGACAACAAAGACCGTGTCTCAGTGGTTCAGTACAGCAGAGATCCAGCTGTCCAGTTCTATCTGAACACATACACAACAAAAGGCGAGATCCTTGACACTGTCAGAGGTTTAAGTCACAAAGGCGGAAGACCCCTCAACACTGGAGCAGCACTCCAGTACTTGAGGGATAATGTCTTCACAGCCTCTGCCGGAAGCAGGCGCCAGGAGGGCGTTCCACAGGTTCTGGTACTGCTAAGTGGTGGAAGATCTTTTGACAGAGTTAATGAACCAGCCTCTGCTCTCAAACAAATGGGTGTCCAGATCTTTGCAATTGGAAGCAGGAGGTCTGACAGAGGGGAACTGCAGACACTATCCCACGATCCAAGTAATGCTCTTTTCGTGTCTGAATTCACTGATCTACCAACTGTTGAGCATGCAACTTCAGTCCTCAGTGGAGGCTGTGGTTACCGATGTCACGCCAGAATCACCAACTGTACCTGGTAGGTTAACGTGCACAGCCCCTTGCTGGTCTGAAAAGCAACCTGACTAGTTTAAGTTACACTAAATGAAAGATATTGAGTGTGATACTTGTTTAGTTCTATGTGTGTGTTTAAAGGGAAGTTGTGGTCTCCTTTCTTGAACTGAAGTAGACAGTGCTAGGTCTTTCAAAAAATAGTCCACCAGCATAGTTTTTGCAAAGATACATATTAATTGTCTTCCTGTGTTTTCTCAGTTCGACACTGTCAAAAAGGATATCGTGTTCCTTCTGGATGGTTCTGATGGCACAAGGAGAGGCTTCCCTGCCATGCGTGATTTTGTTGAGAGAGCTGTAGAGAAACTCAATGTGGGGCAAAACAAAGACCGTGTCTCTGTGGTCCAGTACAGCAGAGATGCAGAGGTCAATTTCTATCTGAACACATATGCCACAAAAGAGGATATTGTGGATTCGGTCAGAGGGCTGAAACACAGAGGAGGCACACCCCTCAACACTGGGGCAGCACTCCAGTACTTGAGGGATAATGTCTTCACAGCCTCTGCCGGAAGCAGGCGCCAGGAAGGCGTTCCACAGGTTCTGGTACTACTAAGTGGTGGAAGATCTTTTGACAGAGTTAATGAACCAGCCTCTGCTCTCAAACAAATGGGTGTCCAGATCTTTGCAATTGGAAGCAGGATGTCTGACAGAGGAGAACTGCAGACAATATCCCATGACCCCAGTAATGCTCTATTTGTGTCTGAATTCACCGACCTTCCTACTGTACAAGAACAGCTCTCTTCTGTAATGGGTAGAGTGCTGGTGAGGGCCACGCCCATGACACCAACTGTGACTGGTAAGACAGTGACAGATTTTTACATACTGCGATCATGAGAGTACTGAAATTGAACTGTCAATGTGTACTTTACTAAGTTGAGGTCAGCCATTGATACTTTGACAAATCAGGTGTGCCAGCATGATTGATCAAGTTGTAAGCTTTGAACTTAGATTTCATCATGACTTTCACATGGGAAACGCTAGACGCATGAACCTAAGTATGTCTGATTTTATGTTCCATAGTGGAGAGAAAACCAGCTGGAAAGGATGTTGTGTTCTTGTTGGATGGATCTGAAGACACTAGAAGTGCATTCCGAGCTATGCGAGACTTTGTCCAAAGAGTAGTGGAGACACTCAGTGTGGATGACAACAAAGACCGTGTCTCAGTGGTTCAGTACAGCAGAGATCCAGCTGTCCAGTTCTATCTGAACACATACACAACAAAAGGCGAGATCCTTGACACTGTCAGAGGTTTAAGTCACAAAGGCGGAAGA
This sequence comes from Nibea albiflora, assembly GCA_014281875.1. Taxonomy (NCBI): domain Eukaryota; kingdom Metazoa; phylum Chordata; class Actinopteri; family Sciaenidae; genus Nibea; species Nibea albiflora. Next base: position 9,803 of record JABGLX010000177.1, on the reverse strand, counting down.
CCCCTCAACACTGGAGCAGCACTCCAGTACTTGAGGGATAATGTCTTCACAGCCTCTGCCGGAAGCAGGCGCAAGGAGGGCGTTCCACAGGTTCTGGTACTGCTAAGTGGTGGAAGATCTTTTGACAGAGTTAATGAACCAGCCTCTGCTCTCAAACAAATGGGTGTCCAGATCTTTGCAATTGGAAGCAGGAGGTCTGACAGAGGGGAACTGCAGACACTATCCCACGATCCAAGTAATGCTCTTTTCGTGTCTGAATTCACTGATCTACCAACTGTTGAGCAGCAACTTCAGTCCTCAGTGGAGGCTGTGGTTACCTGATGTCACGCCAGAATCACCAACTGTACCTGGTAGGTTAACGTGCACAGCCCCTTGCTGGCCTGAAAAGCAACCTGACTAGTTTAAGTTACACTAAATGAAAGATATTGAGTGTGATACTTGTTTAGTTCTATGTGTGTGTTTAAAGGGAAGTTGTGGTCTCCTTTCTTGAACTGAAGTAGACAGTGCTAGGTCTTTCAAAAAATAGTCCACCAGCATAGTCTTTGCAAAGTTACATATTTATTGTCTTCCTGTGTTTTCTCAGTCGACACTGTCAAAAAGGATATCGTGTTCCTTCTGGATGGTTCTGATGGCACAAGGAGAGGCTTCCCTGCCATGCGTGATTTTGTTGAGAGAGCTGTAGAGAAACTCAATGTGGGGCAAAACAAAGACCGTGTCTCTGTGGTCCAGTACAGCAGAGATGCAGAGGTCAATTTCTATCTGAACACATATGCCACAAAAGAGGATATTGTGGATTCGGTCAGAGGGCTGAAACACAGAGGAGGCACACCCCTCAACACTGGGGCAGCACTCCAGTACTTGAGGGATAATGTCTTCACAGCCTCTGCCGGAAGCAGGCGCCAGGAAGGCGTTCCACAGGTTCTGGTACTACTAAGTGGTGGAAGATCTTTTGACAGAGTTAATGAACCAGCCTCTGCTCTCAAACAAATGGGTGTCCAGATCTTTGCAATTGGAAGCAGGATGTCTGACAGAGGAGAACTGCAGACAATATCCCATGACCCCAGTAATGCTCTATTTGTGTCTGAATTCACCGACCTTCCTACTGTACAAGAACAGCTCTCTTCTGTAATGGGTAGAGTGCTGGTGAGGGCCACGCCCATGACACCAACTGTGACTGGTAAGACAGTGACAGATTTTTACATACTGCGATCATGAGAGTACTGAAATTGAACTGTCAATGTGTACTTTACTAAGTTGAGGTCAGCCATTGATACTTTGACAAATCAGGTGTGCCAGCATGATAGTAAGTTGTAAGCTTTGAACTTAGATTTCATCATGACTTTCACATGGGAAACGCTAGACGCATGAACCTAAGTATGTCTGATTTTATGTTCCCTAGTGGAGAGAAAACCAGCTGGAAAGGATGTTGTGTTCTTGTTGGATGGATCCGAAGACACTAGAAGTGCATTCCGAGCTATGCGAGACTTTGTCCAAAGAGTAGTGGAGACACTCAGTGTGGATGACAACAGAGACCGTGTCTCAGTGGTTCAGTACAGCAGAGATCCAGCTGTCCAGTTCTATCTGAACACATACACAACAAAAGGCGAGATCCTTGACACTGTCAGAGGTTTAAGTCACAAGGCGGAAGACCCCTCAACACTGGAGCAGCACTCCAGTACTTGAGGATAATGTCTTCACAGCCTCTGCCGGAAGCAGGCGCCAGGAGGGCGTTCCACAGGTTCTGGTACTGCTAAGTGGTGGAAGATCTTTTGACAGAGTTAATGAACCAGCCTCTGCTCTCAAACAAATGGGTGTCCAGATCTTTGCAATTGGAAGCAGGAGGTCTGACAGAGGGAACTGCAGACACTATCCCACGATCCAAGTAATGCTCTTTTCGTGTCTGAATTCACTGATCTACCAACTGTTGAGCAGCAACTTCAGTCCTCAGTGGAGGCTGTGGTTACCGATGTCACGCCAGAATCACCAACTGTACCTGGTAGGTTAACGTGCACAGCCCCTTGCTGGTCTGAAAAGCAACCTGACTAGTTTAAGTTACACTAAATGAAAGATATTGAGTGTGATACGTGTTTAGTTCTATGTGTGTGTTTAAAGGGAAGTTGTGGTCTCCTTTCTTGAACTGAAGTAGACAGTGCTAGGTCTTTCAAAAATAGTCCACCAGCAATAGTTTTTGCAAAGATACATATTAATTGTCTTCCTGTGTTTTCTCAGTTGACACTGTCAAAAAGGATATCGTGTTCCTTCTGGATGGTTCTGATGGCACAAGGAGAGGCTTCCCTGGCCATGCGTGATTTTGTTGAGAGAGCTGTAGAGAAACTCAATGTGGGGCAAAACAAGGACCGTGTCTTCTGTGGTCCAGTACAGCAGAGATGCAGAGGTCAATTTCTATCTGAACACATATGCCACAAAAGAGGATATTGTGGATTCGGTCAGAGGGCTGAAACACAGAGGAGGCACACCCCTCAACACTGGGCAGCTCTCCAATATGTCAGGAACAATTGTCTTTACGCACTCCTCGGGGAGTAGACGGGTCCAAGGTGTTCCACAGCTGTTGATCCTGCTAAACGGTGGAAAGTCTTTTGACAATGTAGATGCCCCGGCTTCTGCCCTCAAACAGCAGGGTATTTCTGTAATTGGCATTGGAACAAGCAGCTCTGACATTAATGAGCTGCCAGAAAGATATCTTACGACCCTACTTATGCCCTGTCAGTGTCTAACTTCACAGCCCTCCCCACAGTCCAAAGAACAGCTCTCTTCTGTAATGGGGTAGAGTGCTGGTGAGGGCCACGCCCATGACACCAACTGTGACTGGTAAGACAGTGACAGATTTTTACATACTGCGATCATGAGAGTACTGAAATTGAACTGTCAGTGTGTACTTGACTAAGTTGAGGTCAGCCATTGATGCTTTGATAAATCAGGTGTGCCAGCATGAATAGATCAAGTTGTAAACTTTGAGCTTAGCTTTCATCATGACTTTCACATGAGAAATGCTAGACGCATGAACCTAAGTATGTCTGATTTTATGTTCCCTAGTGGAGAGAAAACCAGCTGGAAAGGATGTTGTGTTCTTGTTGGATGGATCTGAAGACACTAGAAGTGCATTCCAAGCTATGCGAGACTTTGTCCAAAGAGTAGTGGATACACTCAGTGTGGATGACAACAAAGACCGTGTCTCAGTGGTTCAGTACAGCAGAGATCCAGCTGTCCAGTTCTATCTGAACACATACACAACAAAAGGCGAGATCCTTGACACTGTCAGAGGTTTAAGTCACAAAGGCGGAAGACCCCTCAACACTGGAGCAGCACTCCAGTACTTGAGGGATAATGTCTTCACAGCCTCTGCCGGAAGCAGGCGCAAGGAGGGCGTTCCACAGGTTCTGGTACTGCTAAGTGGTGGAAGATCTTTTGACAGAGTTAATGAACCAGCCTCTGCTCTCAAACAAATGGGTGTCCAGATCTTTGCAATTGGAAGCAGGAGGTCTGACCAGAGGAGAAACTGCAGACACTATCCCACGATCCCAGTAATGCTCTTTTCGTGTCTGAATTCACTGATCTACCAACTGTTGAGCTAGCAACTTCAGTCCTCAGTGGAGGCTGTGGTTACCGATGTCACGCCAGAATCACCAACTCGTACCTGGTAGGTTAACGTGCACAGCCCCTTGCTGGCCTGAAAAGCAACCTGACTAGTTTAAGTTACACTAAATGAAAGATATTGAGTGTGATACGTGTTTAGTTCTATGTGTTGTGTTAAAGGGAAGTTGTGGTCTCCTTTCTTGAACTGAAGTAGACAGTGCTAGGTCTTTCAAAAAATAGTCCACCAGCACTAGTCTTTGCAAAGATACATATTTAATTGTCTTCCTGTGTTTTCTCAGTCGACACTGTCAAAAAGGATATCGTGTTCCTTCTGGATGGTTCTGATGGCACAAGGAGAGGCTTCCCTGCCATGCGTGATTTTGTTGAGAGAGCTGTAGAGAAACTCAATGTGGGGCAAAACAAAGACCGTGTCTCTGTGGTCCAGTACAGCAGAGATGCAGAGGTCAATTTCTATCTGAACACATATGCCACAAAAGAGGATATTGTGGATTCGGTCAGAGGGCTGAAACACAGAGGAGGCACACCCCTCAACACTGGGGCAGCACTCCAGTACTTGAGGGATAATGTCTTCACAGCCTCTGCCGGAAGCAGGCGCCAGGAAGGCGTTCCACAGGTTCTGGTACTACTAAGTGGTGGAAGATCTTTTGACAGAGTTAATGAACCAGCCTCTGCTCTCAAACAAATGGGTGTCCAGATCTTTGCAATTGGAAGCAGGATGTCTGACAGAGGAGAACTGCAGACAATATCCCATGACCCCAGTAATGCTCTATTTGTGTCTGAATTCACCGACCTTCCTACTGTACAAGAACAGCTCTCTTCTGTAATGGGTAGAGTGCTGGTGAGGGCCACGCCCATGACACCAACTGTGACTGGTAAGACAGTGACAGATTTTTACATACTGCGATCATGAGAGTACTGAAATTGAACTGTCAATGTGTACTTTACTAAGTTGAGGGTCAGCCATTGATACTTTGACAAATCAGGTGTGCCAGCATGTATGTAAGTTGTAAGCTTTGAACTTAGATTTCATCATGACTTTCACATGGGAAACGCTAGACGCATGAACCTAAGTATGTCTGATTTTATGTTCCATAGTGGAGAGAAAACCAGCTGGAAAGGATGTTGTGTTCTTGTTGGATGGATCCGAAGACACTAGAAGTGCATTCCGAGCTATGCGAGACTTTGTCCAAAGAGTAGTGGATACACTCAGTGTGGATGACAACAAAGACCGTGTCTCAGTGGTTCAGTACAGCAGAGATCCAGCTGTCCAGTTCTATCTGAAACACATACACAACCAAAAGGCTAGATCCTTGACACTGTCATGAGGTTTAAGTCACAAAGGCGGAAGACCCCCTCAAACACTGGAGCAGACACTCCAGCTACTTGAGGGATATGTCTTCACAGCCTCTGCCGGAAGCAGGCGCCAGGAGGGCGTTCCACAGGTTCTGGTACTGCTAAGTGGTGGAAGATCTTTTGACAGAGTTAATGCACCAGCCTCTGCTCTCAAACAAATGGGTGTCCAGATCTTTGCAATTGGAAGCAGGAGGTCTGACAGAGGGGAACTGCAGACACTATCCCACGATCCAAGTAATGCTCTTTTCGTGTTCTGAATTCACTGATCTACCAACTGTTGAGCAGCAACTTCAGTCCTCAGTGGAGGCTGTGGTTACCGATGTCACCGCCAGACAATCACCAACGTAACCTGGTAGGTTAACGTGCACGACCCTTTGCTGGTCTGAAAAGCAACCTGACTAGTTTAAGTTACACTAAATGAAAGATATTGAGTGTGATACTGTTTAGTTCTATGTGTGTGTTTAAAGGGAAGTTGTGGTCTCCTTTCTTGAACTGAAGTAGACAGTGCTAGGTCTTTCAAAAAATAGTCCACCAGCATAGTTTTTGCAAAGATACATATTAATTGTCTTCCTGTGTTTTCTCAGTTGACACTGTCAAAAAGGATATCGTGTTCCTTCTGGATGGTTCTGATGGCACAAGGAGAGGCTTCCCTGCCATGCGTGATTTTGTTGAGAGAGCTGTAGAGAAACTCAATGTGGGGCAAAACAAAGACCGTGTCTCTGTGGTCCAGTACAGCAGAGATGCAGAGGTCAATTTCTATCTGAACACATATGCCACAAAAGAGGATATTGTGGATTCGGTCAGAGGGCTGCTGAAAACACAGAGGAGGCACACCCCTCAACACTGGGGCAGCACTCCAGTACTTGAGGGATAATGTCTTCACAGCCTCTGCCGGAAGCAGGCGCCAGGAAGGCGTTCCACAGGTTCTGGTACTACTAAGTGGTGGAAGATCTTTTGACAGAGTTAATGAACCAGCCTCTGCTCTCAAACAAATGGGTGTCCAGATCTTTGCAATGGAAGCAGGATGTCTGACAGAGGAGAACTGCAGACAATATCCCATGACCCCAGTAATGCTCTATTTGTGTCTGAATTCACCGACCTTCCTACTGTACAAGAACAGCTCTCTTCTGTAATGGGTTAGAGTGCTGGTGAGGGCCACGCCATGACACCAACTGTGACTGGTAAGACAGTGACAGATTTTTACATACTGCGATCATGAGAGTACTGAAATTGAACTGTCAATGTGTACTTTACTAAGTTGAGGTCAGCCATTGATACTTGACAAATCAGGTGTGCCAGCATGTTGTTAAGTTGTAAGCTTTGAACTTAGATTTCATCATGACTTTCACATGGGAAACGCTAGACGCATGAACCTAAGTATGTCTGATTTTATGTTCCATAGTGGAGAGAAAACCAGCTGGAAAGGATGTTGTGTTCTTGTTGGATGGATCCGAAGACACTAGAAGTGCATTCCGAGCTATGCGAGACTTTGTCCAAAGAGTAGTGGAGACACTCAGTGTGGATGACAACAAAGACCGTGTCTCAGTGGTTCAGTACAGCAGAGATCCAGCTGTCCAGTTCTATCTGAACACATACACAACAAAAGGCGAGATCCTTGACACTGTCAGAGGTTTTAAGTCACAAAGGCGGAAGACCCCTCAACACTGGAGCAGCACTCCAGTACTTGAGGGATAATGTCTTCACAGCCTCTGCCGGAAGCAGGCGCAAGGAGGGCGTTCCACAGGTTCTGGTACTGCTAAGTGGTGGAAGATCTTTTGACAGAGTTAATGAACCAGCCTCTGCTCTCAAACAAATGGGTGTCCAGATCTTTGCAATTGGAAGCAGGAGGTCTGACAGAGGGGAACTGCAGACACTATCCCACGATCCAAGTAATGCTCTTTTCGTGTCTGAATTCACTGATCTACCAACTGTTGAGCAGCAACTTCAGTCCTCAGTGGAGGCTGTGGTTACCTGATGTCACGCCAGAATCACCAACTGTACCTGGTAGGTTAACGTGCACAGCCCCTTGCTGGCCTGAAAAGCAACCTGACTAGTTTAAGTTACACTAAATGAAAGATATTGAGTGTGATACTTGTTTAGTTCTATGTGTGTGTTTAAAGGGAAGTTGTGGTCTCCTTTCTTGAACTGAAGTAGACAGTGCTAGGTCTTTCAAAAAATAGTCCACCAGCATAGTCTTTGCAAAGTTACATATTATTTGTCTTCCTGTGTTTTCTCAGTCGACACTGTCAAAAAGGATATCGTGTTCCTTCTGGATGGTTCTGATGGCACAAGGAGAGGCTTCCCTGCCATGCGTGATTTTGTTGAGAGAGCTGTAGAGAAACTCAATGTGGGGCCAAGACAAAGACCGTGTCTCTGTGGTCCAGTACAGCAGAGATGCAGAGGATCAATTTCTATCTGAACACATACGCCACAAAAGAGGATATTGTGGATTCGGTCAGAGGGCTGAAACACAGAGGAGGCACACCCCTCAACACTGGGGCAGCACTCCAGTACTTGAGGGATAATGTCTTCACAGCCTCTGCCGGAAGCAGGCGCCAGGAAGGCGTTCCACAGGTTCTGGTACTACTAAGTGGTGGAAGATCTTTTTGACAGAGTTAATGAACCAGCCTCTGCTCTCAAACAAATGGGTGTCCAGATCTTTGCAATTGGAAGCAGGATGTCTGACAGAGGAGAACTGCAGACAATATCCCATGACCCCAGTAATGCTCTATTTGTGTCTGAATTCACCGACCTTCCTACTGTACAAGAACAGCTCTCTTCTGTAATGGGTAGAGTGCTGGTGAGGGCCACGCCCATGACACCAACTGTGACTGGTAAGACAGTGACAGATTTTTACATACTGCGATCATGAGAGTACTGAAATTGAACTGTCAATGTGTACTTTACTAAGTTGAGGTCAGCCATTGATACTTTGACAAATCAGGTTGTGCCAGCATGTTGTAAGTTGTAAGCTTTGAACTTAGATTTCATCATGACTTTCACATGGGAAACGCTAGACGCATGAACCTAAGTATGTCTGATTTTATGTTCCATAGTGGAGAGAAACCAGCTGGAAAGGATGTTGTGTTCTTGTTGGATGGATCCGAAGACACTAGAAGTGCATTCCGAGCTATGCGAGACTTTGTCCAAAGAGTAGTGGAGACACTCAGTGTGGATGACAACAAAGACCGTTGTCTCAGTGGTTCAGTACAGCAGAGATCCAGCTGTCCAGTTCTATCTGAACACATACACAACAAAAGGCGAGATCCTTGACACTGTCAGAGGTTTAAGTCACAAAGGCGGAAGACCCCTCAACACTGGAGCAGCACTCCAGTACTTGAGGGATAATGTCTCACAGCCTCTGCCGGAAGCAGGCGCAAGGAGGGCGTTCCACAGGTTCTGGTACTGCTAAGTGGTGGAAGAATCTTTTGACAGAGTTAATGAACCAGCCTCTGCTCTCAAACAAATGGGTGTCCAGATCTTTGCAATTGGAAGCAGGAGGTCTGACAGAGGGGAACTGCAGACAATATCCCACGATCCAAGTAATGCTTCTTTAGTGTCTGAATTCACTGATCTACCAACTGTTGAGCAGCAACTTCAGTCCTCAGTGGAGGCTGTGGTTATACTGATGTCACGCACAGAATCACCAACTGTACCTGGTAGGTTAACGTGCACAGCCCCTGGCTGGTCTGAAAAGCAACCTGACTAGTTTAAGTTACACTAATGAAAGATATTGAGTGTGATACGTGTTTAGTTCTATGTGTGTGTGTTTAAAGGGAGTTGTGGTCTCCTTTCTTGAACTGAAGTAGACAGTGCTAGGTCTTTTCAAAAATAGTCCACCAGCATAGTTTTTGCAAAGTTACATATTTTTTGTCTTCCTGTGTTTTCTCAGTCGACACTGTCAAAAAGGATATCGTGTTCCTTCTGGATGGTTCTGATGGCACAAGGAGAGGCTTCCCTGCCATGCGTGATTTTGTTGAGAGAGCTGTAGAGAACTCAATGTGGGGCAAACAAAGACCGTGTCTCTGTGGTCCAGTACAGCAGAGATGCAGAGATCATTTCTATCTGAACACTATGACCACAAAAGAGGATATTGTGGATTCGGTCAGAGGGCTGAAAACAGAGGAGGCACACACCCCAACACTGGGGCAGCACTCCAGTACTTGAGGGATAATGTCTTCACAGCCTCTGCCGGAAGCAGGCGCCAGGAAGGCGTTCCACAGGTTCTGGTACTACTAGTGCGTGGAAGATCTTTTGACAGAGTTAATGAACCAGCCTCTGCTCTCAAACAAATGGGTGTCCAGATCTTTGCAATTGGAAGCAGGATGTCTGAAGAGGAGAACTGCAGACAATATCCCATGACCCCAGTAATGCTCTATTTGTGTCTAATTCAACCGACCTTCCACTGTACAAGAACAGCTCTCTTCTGTAAGGTAGAGTGCTGGTGAGGGCCACGCCCATGACACCAACTGTGACTGGTAAGACAGTGACAGATTTTACATACTGCGATCATGAGAGTACTGAAAATTGAATGTCAGTGTGTACTTGACTAAGTTGAGGTCAGCCATTGATGCTTTGATAAATCAGGTGTGCCAGCATGATAGTCAAGTTGTAAACTTTGAGCTTAGCTTTCATCATGACTTTCACATGGGAAAGCTAGACGCATGAAACCTAAGTATGTCTGATTTATTGTTCCATAGTGGAGAGAAAACCAGCTGGAAAGGATGTTGTGTTCTTGTTGGATGGGATCCGAAGACACTAGAAGTGCATTCCGAGCTATGCGAGACTTTGTCCAAAGAGTAGTGGTAGACACTCAGTGTGGATGACAACAAAGA